>PVKN010000339.1:36024-83875 GCA_004027915.1 Capromys pilorides | reverse complement strand
CTTTTACTCTCAGATATGGTACAAGGCAAGGATGTCCTCTATTACTACTCCTATTCGATATAGTTCTGGAATCATTAGCTACAGCCATTAGACAAGAGAGAGAAATAAAACGAATACAAATAGGTAAAGAAGAAGTTAAACTATCATTATTTGCAGATGACGTGATAATCTACTTGGAAGACCCAAAACACTCCACCAAGAAGCTACTAGAATTAATACACAAATTCAGTAGCATAGCAGGGTACAAAGTAAACACACAAAAGTCAATAGCATTCCTCTACACAGATAACAAACACACTGAAAGAGAAATGATAACTTTTACAATCGCACCAAAGAAAATGAAATACTTGGGAATTAACCTAACCAAAGAAGTAAAAGTCCTTTTCAGTGAAAACTACAGTGCTCTGAAAAGAGATCCTAGAGGATTTTAGGAAATAGAAAGATATTCCCTGCTCATGGATAGGAAGGACCAACACTGTGAAGATGGCCATACTCCCTAAGTTGTTATACAGATTTAATGCAATCTCTATCAAAATACCATCAACATACTGCATAGACCTGGAGAAATCATTCCTAAAATTTATCTGGAACCAGAAAAGACCCAGAATTGCGAAGACAATCCTGGGTAACAAAGAAAAGGCAGGCGGTATTACAATTCCTGGCCTAAAGTTATACTATAAAGCTACAGTAATAAAATCAGCATGATATTGGCTAAAAAAATAGACCTGAGGATCAATGGAATAGATTAGAAGATGCATGAGCAAATACAAACACACTCAGCCACCTTATCTTTGACAAAGGGGCCAAAATTGTTTACTGGAAGAAAGATAGCCTCTTTAACAAATGGTGCTGGAAAAATTGGCTCTCCACATGCTGAAAACTAAATTGTTTTTAATTTTATTTATTTTGAATAAGAAATAACAATATGATAGTTTCAAAACACATTATTAGTGCATTCATAATGATTGATACATTGAATATTGTTGTCCTCATAGTAGTTATACAGAGCACAGGGTGTAGACATGATAAATTCTCTAATGTATATTAGTAGGGGAGGAAAAAGAGAAAAAAAACAATTTTTTTTCCTCTCTTTGTACAAAGAGGGAGTAGTTGTATACATAGTCCAATGCTCCATAATTATAGTGGGTTACCAGTGAAAATGGCAATGTTGGAGGCCGTTGATATAAGCCGCTTGCAGCTCATCATACTAATCTAACTCTGTGTTCTATGCCTCGTAATTAAGCTTTTCTGCTGGGTGGTCAAGGGCAAGTAAGGCCAGACCTGTATAATAGATCATTCATCTTTAGTATCTTCCAGGGTCAAATCCCCTCACGATTAACTTTGGAACTATGTACAGTGCTTTGTAGAGATGTTGCCAGTGTCAGCCATCAGGATGAGTCATGATCATTGCTTGACCAGTTTGCTCTCTGTGAAAACCTGAGAGAATGTCCTCTCTCTAGGTGACTCTCCTTGGGCAAACTATACTTCATTTATCCTTTTCCTCTGAGGTCCCTTAATCTCTGTGAACAGAAAATTTGGGAAACCTCTGAGTTATAGGGTGATACAGCACAGGTTCTCTTATGTCCTGAGTCCTCACTGACCTTAAAGGGATAGGGCCAAAATGTTGGCTATCCTCTTAGCCCTCCATTTTCTCCAATTTTTGGTCTGCTAACTTACATTCTCAACCCTCCAGCAGAGAAGCTTCATGATGCTATTACTCTATAACATAGGTGATTGAGCTTAACATCACTGTCTTTCTGAGTATCAAACATCTTAGACTTATTTTGCAATTGGCATTTTCTGTCAATCATTGATATTCTAATAAATCTCTTTAGAATTTGATAAAAGCATTTTCACATTTTTACATAAACATTTAGAAATCAAAGGATGTACAAAATTGTAGCCTGTCAAACGTGTGGCATTTTGCCTAGTCTCTTACTCTCACTTAATACCCTTTTTTGTTAACTAACCATTTACTTGAGAGAGAGTATAGCAGTAACTGAGTTTACATTGGAAGCAGTACACATCTAAAAGACCAGAACAACACGCGTTCCAATCACAGTTTCAGTGTTGCACACTGCTATCATCAATGAGAAAACCTTTTTGAAGGTTCCTAGAACCAATATCGAATTCATCCTGTGTACATAAGTGTATGGTTTTGCTCCTGCTATATTTCCTCTCTTTTCTGCTTCCAGTCACTTCATTGTTTAATCCATAAGACTTTGATTTCCATTCAGTTGTGTTATGCCTTTCCATTTTTATTTCTTCTTTAGATTTCTTACACTAGGGAGACTACATGATATTTACACATGTAGGTCTGGTTTATTTCACTTATGAGAAGATATTCAATATACATCCATTTAAATATGAAGTCTTCCAGTTTATAATTCTTTATAGTTGAGTAATATTCCATTGTACAAAAATACCACATCTTTTTCAACCATTCTTCAAATGATGGGCATTTTGGTTGTTTCCAGGATTTGGCTATTACAAATTGGGCTGCTATAAACATAGGTGCACAGATATCACTATGGTGTGATGTTTTCAGTTCTTCTGGGAAAATTCCCAGTAGGGGGATAGCAGGATTGAATGGGATTTCCAGCTCTAGTTTTTTAAGGAGCCTCCACACCACTTTCCACAATGGTTGCACCAATCTGCATTTGCACCAGCAGTGGAGAAGGATTCCTTTTTCCCCACAGCCTTTCCAATGTTTGTTGTTGGTTGATTTCTTTATGATAGCCATTCTTTCTGGGGTGAGATGGTACCTAAGTGATGGCTAGTGATGTGGAGCATTTCTTCTTGTACTTATAGGCTTGCTGAATTTCTTTCTCTGAGAAATATCTGTTCATCTCTGATGTCCATTTCTGTATTGGGTCTTTGAATTTTGGGACCCTAATAGTTTTTAGTTCTTTATAAATTCTAGATAGAAGATCTTTGTCTGAATACTTATTAGTCAAAATCTGTTCAAAATTCATGGGCTGTCTTTTCACTCTGTTGGTAATTTCTTTTGACATACAAAAACTTCTTAGCTGAAGGAGGTCCCATTTATTGATGCTTTCAAGGGTTAAACATGCATTTTGATTTTTGTCCATGAACTTTTTGCCTACCCCGATGTCTTCAAGGTTTTCTCCCACTTTCTCTTCCAGGAGATTTAATGTTTCTCTTTTAATATTTAGATCTTTAATCCATTTAGACTTTAGTTTAGTGCATGGTGGTAGACTTGGGTCAAGGTTTAGTTTTTGACATGCAGAGAGCCAGTTTTTCCAGCACCGCTTGTTAAAGAGGCTATCTTTCTTCCAGTAAGCACATTTGCCCCTTTTGTTGAAGATAAGGTGGCTGAGTGTGTTTGTATTTGCTTCTGCATCTTCTCATCTATTCCATTGATCCTTAGGTCTATTTTTTTGCCAATACCATGCTGATTTTATTACTGTAGGTTTATAGTACAACTTTATGTCAGGAATTGTAAGGCCTCCTGCCTTACCTTTGTTGCCCAGAAGTGTTTTTGCAATTCTGGGTCTTTTCTGGTTCCAGATAAATTTTAGGAATGATTTCTCCAGGTCTGTGCGGTATGTTGATGGTATTTTGATAGGGATTGCATTAAATCTGTATAACAATTTAGGAAATATGGCCATCTTCATAATGTTGGTCCTTCCTATCCAGGAGCAGGCAATATCTTTCCATTTTCTGAGATCTTCTAGAATTTGTTTTTTCAGAGTACTGTAGTTTTCATTGAAAAGGTCTTTTACTTCCTTAGTTAGGTGAATTCCTAGGTATTTCATTTTCTCCAGTGCTATCATAAAAGGTACACTTTCTCTAATTTCTCTCTCAGTATGCTTGTTATCTGTGTAGAAGAATACTATTGACTTTTATGTGTTGACTTTGTACCCTGCTATGCTGCTGAATTTGCGTATTAACTCTAGTAGCTTCTTGGTGGAGTTTTTTGGGTCTTCCAAGTAGGTTATCATGTCATCTGCAAATAGTGATAGTTTTATTTCTTGTATACAGCATATTGTTGGGTTTTGTTTCCTTAACCATTCTGCCAGTCTCCTTTTAATTGGAGACTTGAGTCCATTGACATTGATGGTTATAATTGAAATATCTTATTATTGACATGACTTTTATTTACTACTGTTTGCCACTTTTTCTCCTATGTTTAATTGGTTGTCCTATTTGGTGGGATCTTTCTATTCTCATTTGTTGAGTTCAGGTTTTTTTTGGTCCCTCGCTAAAATATTTATTAGTATACTGTGTAAGTGTTGGCTTTGACATCATGAAATTCTTTAGTTGTTCTTTGTCATGGGAGTATTTCACTTCTTACTCGTACTTGAAAGAGAGTTTTTCCAGGTGTAGCAGTCAGGGCTGAAATTTGTTTTCATGAAGGACTTGAAGCACTCTGCTCCATGTTCTTCTTGCTTTCATGGTTTGTGAAGAGAAATCTGCCGTTATTCTGATGGATTTTACTTTACATGTGATCTGTTTCTTTTCTCTAGCAGCTTTTAGTATGTTATTCTTCTGCTGGATTTCTGGGATCTTGATTATTATATGTCTTGATGTGTTTTAAGTCAGGTTGATGTTATTTGGCATTCTGTATGCTTCAGTTACCTGAATATCCAATTGTTTTCTCATATTTGGGAAGTTTTCTACTACTACTTCTGCCCATATTCTTTTTATATCATTTGTATTGACTCCTTCTTTCTCATTGATTCCTACTAATCTCACGTTGTTCATTCTTGCATCATCTTGCAGGTGTTGAATTATTTTTTCCTGCATCCTCGTTGTTTTTAAGAGATCCTCTCTTACCTTTTCACTAGCTATGAGTGTGTCTTCAAGATCTGAAACTCTATCTTCATTTTCATTCATACGGTTTTGCCAGCTTGTGATTGAGATTTTATTTTCTTGTATATCTCTTTGATACTGTTTTAGGCAATCTGTTTCTTTCTTCTATTGCTCAGTCATGGAATCCATCATTTTTCTATTCTCCTCTAATTTTTTATCAATGTCTTCTTTAATATTACTTAAGTCTTTCATTATAGTTATCCTTTTTCTCTTTAGTTCAGAGATTATTTCTGCTCTGCTCTCCTCTTTTCTGCATTTGTTCCCCTACTTTAGATGCTATTAATTTAAACATGTCTTTTTTTCTTCAGGGGTTATTTCTGTTCTGCTTTGCTCTATACGTTTCTGCAATTGTTTTTCCACTTCAGATTCTATTAATTCGTGCATTTCTTTTTTATTTCAGATGTTATCTCTGATCTGAATTGCTCTCTATGTTTCTGTAGTTGTCTGTTTACCTCAGATTCAGAGTTTTTGGCTGCAGGATTCCCATTTTCTTCCATGGTATCGTCTCCTGTATTTGATTTGGGTGGGCTTGGGTCCTGTGACTGCATCTTACTCCTTGTCATTATCATTTTGTATGGCAGTGATCTCTGTATTTTGGTGAAGTTATGCTGTTAGCACCTATGGGAGTTTGTTCTGGATCCACCAAGCTTGTTCCCCTCCAGTGGTGCCTGGCTGCAAGTTGCAGCTGGGGCCACTGGCTGCTGTGAGGCCCTGTGGGTCTGGACTGTGGGTGGAGTTGCAGCTCTGGAGTTGAGTCTAAGGCTGAGGGTCCTTACCAGGCTGCCACAGGCAGGCCAGACAGGATGGTGGATGGGTTCAGGACTGGAGCCCAGGAGGGAAGAACCGGGAGATGGAAAAAGGCTGGGGGTCCCTACCCAGCAGGCATGCGGATCAGACCAGACAGCGGATGGGTTCAGGACTGGAGTTCAGATGGGAAGAGCAGGGAGTTGAAGGCAGGTTGGGGGTCCCCACCCGGCAGGTGCACGGGCCAGACCAGCCAGCAGATGAGTTTGGGACTGGAGTTGAGGCGGGAAGAGCCAGGAGATGGAGGCAGGTTGGGGTCCTCACCCTGCAGGCGCATGTGTCAGACCAGACAGCGTATTGGTTCTGGACTAGCAGACGCACGGGCCAGACTGGATGGCGGATGGTTTTGGGACTCCAAAAACTTAAATTTGACCCAGGTCTATCTCCATGCACTAAACTAAAGTCAGAATGGATTAAAGATCTAAATATTCAAAGAGAAACATTAAATCTCTTGGAAGAAAAAGTGGGAGAAAATCTTGAAGACATTGGAGTAGGCAAAGATTTCATGGAAAAAATCAACATGCACATCTAACACTTGAGAGAATCCCACAACTGGGACCTCCTACAGCTTTTGCACCTCAAAAGAAATTACCAACAGAGTGAAAAGACAACTCACAAATTTTGAAAAGATTTTAAATAATAAGTATTCAGACAAAGGTTTTTTATCCAGAAGACCTAAAAACCATTAAGATCCCAAGATTCAAAGGCTCAATGCAGAAATGGGCATCTGAGATGAACACACACTTCTCAGAGAAAGAAATTCAACAAGCCTATAAATACATGAAGAAATGCTCCACATTGCTAGCCATTCGTGAAATGCGAGTCAAAACAACAATTAGGTACCATTTCACCCCAGAAAGAATAGATACCATAAAGAAATCAACCAATGACAAGTATTAGAGAGGCTGTGAGGGAAAAGCAACACTTCTCCACTGCTGGTGGGAAAGCAAACTGGTGCAACCATTCTGTAGAGCAGTGTGGAGACTCCTTAAAAAACTAGAACTCAAAATCCCATTCAATCCAGCTATATTCCTACTGGGAATTTTCCCAGAAGAACTGAAGACATCATATCATAGTGATATCTGTGCACCTATGTTCATAGCAACACAATTTCTAATAGCCAAATCTTGGAAACAACCAAAATGCCCATCATCTGAAGAATGGTTGAAAAAGATGTGTTATTTTTATACAATGGAATATTACTCAGCTATAAAAAATGATAGACTAGAAGACTTCACATATAAATGGATGTATCTTGAACGTATACTCATAAGTGAAATAAACCAGACCTATATGTGTAAATATCATATACTCTCCTTAGTGTAAGATCTCAAAAGAAGAAATAAAAATGGAGAGGCATAACACAGATGAATGGAAATCAAGGACTTAAGGGTTAAACAATGAAGTGACTGCAAGCAGAAAAGTTCGGAAGCATGGCAGGGGCAAAGCCATGCTCTTATATATGCAGGATGAATTAGATAATGGTCCTAGGAAGCTCCAAAATGTTTTTGACACTGAGGATAGCAATGTGTAACAGTAAAAGTATGCTTGGATTGTCTGGCACTCTGGACTTTTAGATGTGTGTTGCTTCTAATGTAATTTCAGTTACTGCTCTACTCTCTCTCAAGCAAATGGATGGTTTACAAGAAAACAAAAAAAGGTATTAAATGAGAGTAAGAGACTAGGAAAATGCCATAGGACTGACCAGCGACAATTTTGTATATACTTAGATTTCTAAATGTGTAAAAATGTGTAACTTCTTTTATCACATTCTATAGAGATTCATTAGAATATCAATGTCTTAGTTACTTTTACTCGTTGCTGGGACAAATACCCAACACTCAAAATGAAGGAAAGGTTTATTTAGCTCACAGTTGCTGGAGGTTTCAGTCCATATTCGGCTGGCCCAAGGCTGAGTGGAACAGGGCAGAGAGCATCCAGTTCATGGTGGCAGAACAACCACAAAATGGTGACAGGGGCAACCAACCAACCAGAGCATGGAGAGCAACAGCCAGCATCTGTCTCTCTGTTTTTCTTTATATTACATTCAGGCCCTCTGCCTCAACCTATCCACCTTAGGCCACACCCATAATCCCAGGACTCAGACCCATAATCCCATCCATGCTAAAACACATAATCCCCGTGGATCATGACTCAAGTCTCAAACTCTAGAAGTCCCTGTCCCATGATTGCATGAGACTTTGGAGAGACAACTAGACATAAACCATAACAATCAATCATTGATAGAAAATACCAATTTCAAGTTAATTCTAAGATGTTTGATACTCAGAAAGACAGTGATGTCATGCTCAAGTACCTATGTTATAGAATAATACTATCACTAAGCTTTTCTTTTGGAGATTAAGAATATAAGTTTACAGACCAAAAATTACAGAAAAAAAAAGGGCTACAAGGATAGCCAATATCTTGGCCCTATCCCTTCAAGGTCAGTGAGGACTCAGGACATAAGAGAACCTGTGCTATAACATCCTATAACTCAGTGGTTTCCCAAATTTTCTGTTCAAGGAGATTATGGGGCTACTGAGGAAAGGGATTAAAGATACATAGTGTGCCAAAGGTGAGTCACCTAGAGAGAAAACATTCTCTCAGGCTTTCACCGAGAGCAAACCAATCAATCAATGGCCGTGACTCATCCAGATGGCTGACACTGACGACAGTTCTACAAAGCACTATACATGGTTCCAAAGTAAATCCTGAGGGGAGTTGACTGACCTTGAGAGATACAAAAGTTATATGTTTTGCTCTACAGTTCTTGCTTAAAATTGCCCTTAACCACCCAGCAGGAAAGTTTAACCACAAGACATAAAACATAAAGCTAGATTAGAGTGCTGAGCTGTAAAAGCTTAAATCAATAGCTTCTGACATTGCCAGTTTTACCAATAACCCTCTGTGATTATCAAACATTGAATTATGCATACAAATGCTTTCTGTTAGTTTAATGAGAAAAAATTTTGTTGTACCGATAACATTTTGAAAAATTATAACATCTACACCCTGTGCTCTGTATAACTAATAGGAGCACAACAATATGTATTGCATCGAATATTGAAATGTACCACTAATGTGTTTTGAAACCGTCACATTGTTATACATTGTTATTTCTTATTAAAAGTAATAAAATAAAATAATAGAAAAATAAAATAAACACAATGATAATGTCATTAATAAATACTCTTACGAGTTACTAAAATTTATAAAGTCCAAATAGATAGTTGGCAGCAAGTGTAAGGGGGATGTTGCGCTTAACGGATGTAGGAACTCCTTGGGGAAGGAGAAGTCCAGATACGATGGTCCCTGCTGAGCAGAAAAGGGAGCTCCCTGAGTGCTGCTGGAACTGTCCACCTGCGAGACTGGAAGGACATGGTCAAATGGGAAGGGGAACAAGGGAGGGAGAGGCAGAGGAGAGCAAAAGGTGAAAGGAAAGAAAAACTAGGTGCAAAGGAAAGGAAAGAGTGTTGAAAGGAGGAGAGGGGAACAGAGAAAAGTGGAGGAAGAAAGAAAAATCAAGATATACCATATCCAGGTACAGATTCCCTACAGTGAAAGTGATCCTTATGCAAATGTATTTTGCCATGTATATTTTACCATGCTAGTAAAGAGCAGGGAATGCTAGTAAAATACAAACAGATAACATATGGGCTCTAATCCTAAGCCTGCCCCCCGCCCTCTGTGTCATAGAGGGAGGACCAGGCTGCTGCTGAGGAGATAGGATCCCAATCAGAGCATTTCTTCCCAAGACTGATCTTTCTAGGAGCCTGATCAGGTGATACAGGACAACTCACTTAAAGATGTTGAGGTCAGCTTCACGAAGGTCAAGCTAACACATGACAAAATGGAAGTAGCTGCTAGTCCTGGTCTGCCTACTCAGGCTGGGTTGGGTGAAGGCCATCCCAACTAGGACTCAAACTCCATAAAGATAACCAATTCTGTTCCGGAGTTAACTGTTTCCTGAGCTGGACTCCCCAGGACCATTGAGTCAGATAATGGGCCAGTATTAATGGTTAAGTATGCTAGGACTTGGACGTGGGATAAAACAAAATCTCCACAGTTTACTGATGCCAGAAACCTGGGCAGGCAGAGAGACAAAACTGCACCCTCCAACCCACATTGATTCAGCTGTGCCAAGGCATTGGTCCGACTTGGACAATGGCTTGCTTATGGTCCTGCTTAAATCCCAAGGCACACCATCCTGAGATGGCCTTTCGAGATCATGTTTGTGCAGCCTCTCGCATTGATGCATATGATGAAAGGACTCAGAAAAGCTGGGCTGCCTATCCTGTGACTCCAGATAAAATCAATTCATTGGGTCCTTGTGGAGCAGTGACAGACCATCCCGGAACATAACACAATCCCCTTGTCTATACCCTTGGGTCCTTTCCAGGATGCTTTTCGAGAGTTGAAAGGATGAACCTCTCCAGCTGAGGTGGAAAGGCCCAATGGCTACTAATCACCTCCACTGCTCTTAAAGTTTCAGGTCTTGCTGTGTGGATCCATCGCTCTCATGTGAAATAATGGACCAGGACCAGACCAATGCTGACTGTCCATGTCGCCCCCTTCCTGCTCCTCCTTGGGCTTGTGATCAGGTCAGACACCATGGCACTGGTTTATAAGTTCACAATAACTCAGACTCTCAGTGTTGCAATTCTAAAGGAGATTATTTGGCTTGAGGGTTTGCACCTCTTATAATTCATTGAGCCATACAAGGATTAAGGCTGGAATGCCAGCCTATGGGACCCTAACAGAAAGTGAAAAAGATAAGATAAACCTGGCTGGGCTTTAATTTTTCCCCGAGCTGGTCAACAGCTATGACTCTACAGATGAGATAGACCTCATTTGTTGGAAGATGGCACTGGAATGTGTGTTACTATTGGTACAGTCATCTGCACCCCAATTCACTCCCCCATAAAGTCAGGTCTTAGGCCTCAGGACAATTTGCACACAGCTCATCCACATTCATATCCAAATGCTCACCTTCCACTACTACCCGCAAACCCCTGGGAGTGTATTTTAAAAAGTGAATAAGTCAAAATCATCAAAAATATCTGGCCAGGGTCTGTGAGCCTCTTAACAATATCAACCACAAACATAAAAGCCAAGGTGTGTTCCCCAGTACACAACCAAGCTCCCTGGCTAACTTCTCTGCTGACAAGCCTGGCTGGGCCTCTGGTGACCTGCACAGCCTCTGGTCCCTGCCTGCTCAAATGGCTGATAGGGAAGATTCAAGCTAGACTGGACCATGCACAATTTCTGGTGCATGCAGAAAGCCTGAGTGCCAACCTCTGGAGGCAGATGATGCAAGGTGACTTCACGTACTTTGCTAAAGAGCAAATTTCCTCGGTGTGGGTGAGGGTTAAGTTGGAAAAAGAACCAAACTGATACCATGTTGTACTCAGGCACCATCTTAGAGCTTTAATTTTGGTTTCCTTACATTTGCTTCTTGGAAATGTTGTCCTAGTTACCTAACCTGACATCACCTCATAGTTTGTCATAGACTGTTTGGTCCCTACATAAAATATCAACACTCAAAAGAAAGAAAGAAGGCAAGAAAGAAAGGAAGGAAGGAAGGAAGGAAGGAAGGAAGGAAGAAAGAAAGAAAGAAAGAAAGAAAGAAAGAAAGAAAGAAAGAGCTGGTCAAATGGTTCAATGGATCAAAGCACTAGCATGCAGGCACAGGAACCAGGGGTTCAATCCCTGGGCACACTGGGGAAGATGAAATCATCTGGAGCTGGATGTGGTGTTGCTGGGGTAACCGTGGAAATGCAAAGAATATCTCTTGTGTTGTTCCCTGAGGATGGTCTAAATGATAAATTTTGTCCCATATGTTTTACCTTCAGCTGACACCCAGTGATAGCCTGGAATGAAGAGAGCCACTCTGTCCCTAAAGCTTGCTGGGCCCCTGGCACCATGGAGAGAAATCTGCAATGCTTGGCCTCAGAGAAGAGCCAACTGCCTGTGCTTGCAGTAGCATGAGTGGCCACCAGGGGGCAATATCGTGCCACTGGGATTACTGGGTTCTGCATACACTTTCATACTTCTGTATTAAAACAACCCTCATGTTGGCCCTGCCCTCGAGGCCTGCTAAGATAGCGACTGAACTTGGCATGGTGGCATGCACCTAAAATCCCAGCCCTTCGGAGGCTGAACACAGGGAGAACACTACAAGTCTGATCTACATGGTGAGATTCTGTAGACCCTCTAGACCCTTACTAAAATACAAAACGAAACACCCTTGTCTATTCCCAAGGCATGTCGTGTGTGTCTGTGTGTGTGTGTGTGTGTGTGTGTGCCGCTGAATGAATGCTGAGAGTGTGTTTGCACTGCAAGCACAGCACCACACGTCCTAGGGTGGTCAGGGTTGGGCCCCCAACTGCACAAAGTACCTCACAAAAGACCTCCCAGCCACACCACAGACTTCTCTCTGAAATGGCAGCACATGGAGTTTTGTGCTCACCCGAGGAGGGCAGTGGGATGGGGACAGCTGAGAGCAGGAGCTGCGCCTCCACAGGAAGCAACTTTCTCTGAGTAGGAGAGGGGTGCTGCCCAGGGCAAGCTTGTGACTCAGGGCTTGTCCTCCAGGCTCCATATGGCAGACTTTTGTGCTGCTGTCACCTGTTTTGTTAGGTTTGGTCAGTGGAGATTTGGCACCTGGGAAATAAGCTGTGGCTCCCGTATGAGGCAGAGGGGGTGGAGGGCACCTGCATCCCTGCCTGCTGAGAGCCCAGGGCCTTCTGGGGGTGCAGCCAACCAAGTGACTCTGGAGGAGCCAGATCCCATGTTCTGCTCAAGCCAAGGAAGGGCTCCACTGGGTCACAGGACGCGACTGGCCAAGGCTCACCTGCTCCCCACTCCTCCCTGTTTCTCCCACCCATGTCTCCTTTCTTCTCTGACAGCAAAGATCCTGATGTGGGCCAGGAGGGGATTTGGCCAACCCTTGGTGACCCTGAAAATGTCTGTGCCCTGACCAGGAGCCAGGAGTCTAAACAGCATGGCTAAGAATTCAGCCACCTAGACCAGGGCCAGAAGTCCCAAGTACAAGCATGGGAGACCCTTAGATGTAGTTGAAATGCAGATGTCCGGTTAGTAGGTCTGTGCAGGGCCTGTGAAGCTGGGTTACTAACCAGGCCCCTGCTGAATCTGCCACCTGAGCACCGTCCCTGAAGGGGCAAGATCTGGATGGAATCACCTGGGTAGGGCTGGGCTACCTCATGCACCCCCCTGGGCTGGCACACCACTGGTCCCGCAGCTCTGAGCTCCTTCACTCCCGCCCCTCAGGCCAGAGCCCCATCTGCCTCCCCTGCACTTGGCACAGGTCATCTGGCTTGCTGCCTCTGCCCTGGTCCCACTATTCTGTCCCAGTCTTCTCCCCTCTCAGTGACACAAGGATACTTCCTCAGTTTTCCCGGATATCAAGTGCCTATGTTAGGGACACCTTCTCTGAGGCCCGGCCCCGACTGACTTCTTCAGCATCCTCATGGGCAAGATAAGGGACCCTGTTGGCGCAGGTGTAGATGCCAGGACCTCACTGCCCAAAGAAAAAGAGTGCTGCGTTTCTGTGTTCTGTTGGGGAGGGACCCCCAATTCTGAAACATTAAAAATGTCTCCAAGAGGAGTAACGAAACAGTAGGTCATGCTGCCAGCAGGACAGTGTTCTCTTTATGTTAAGTTCCCCAGGAAGGGGAGGACCCCTCTCTGAGAAAGTTCTGGTGGGTTGGGAGAAGCCAGCAGTATGTCACCAAACAGCCTTCTCAGAGAAACTGGGTGGCAGCAGGGTGCAAAGCCAAGGAGAGGGCTTAGCATCACAGGACAGGATTGGGGGAGGCTGTGTGGGTCACCTCATCACTGCAGTGCACAGCTGTGGCCTGGGACAAAGTGGGGCTGCACAGAGGGGGGTGGGAGGGTGGTAGAGGGCTGCGTGCAGTGTGCACCTTTGCTGGGGCTCAGCAGGCTGCGGACGCACTCTGCAGGAGCAGAGCTGGGCTTTGCCTGCTGTTACAGGGAGCGGCAGCCCCCGCTCAGTGCTCAGGGCTCTGGAAGCTGGTGCAGGGCGTGGAAGAGGAGCTGGAGGAAGTGCAGACAGCGGTGCTCCAGGCAGGAGGCCACCTAGACAGCCACGGAGTTAAGCTCGATATCACCATTCACCTCCAGGTGATTGATGGCTGGCAGGTCCTTTAGGCGGTGGGCGTAGTCCAGCAGCTGACGGTCATCCACAATCACATTATAGCCGTTGGCTTCACATTTAATCTCCACCTAGGAAGAGTGACCATGTACTCACACTCCTTGCAGAGTCCTCAGCCACCTGCAGGCTCAGGGCCCCTCCTTCCCACCTCCTTCCTCTACCCAAGCATGCCCCTCCCCTACTCTGAAGGACCTGCTCTTCCCTAAACACCCTGCTCTCTCCTCCCTGAGACCTTGGCACCCACAGTTCCGGCCCTCAGTGCTGCTCCCTGCCTGGGTCTCTGCCCCTGTGTCACTGCCAGGCACCTGAGGACCCAGGCCCTTTAGCCAAGCCTTTCCTGCCCCCACCGGACCCCTCTCAGATGACCTACTGCCTCCTGAGGTAACAGGACAGCAGGGCCTTCTGATGCCATCTGTATCCCCCATGCCCACACCTGCACTGTGCAGAAGCAGCAGCAGCCCCTCACTGGTCCTCTCCAGCCCAGGACCTTCTCAGGAGGCAGTCAGGGCACAAATGCATCACACTCGCGTGCAGGGCACTGTCCACGTGTGCACAGAGGCTCCCTCAGCCCATTCCCACAACTCTGAGAGCCCGGGATTGTCAGCTCCAGTTGTAGATGAGGAAAAGGAGCCCCAAAGACCCAGTGACTGTCCCTGGCTGAAAGGCACTTCCCCGAGGTCACACAGCTGCCTGTCAATGAAAGGCAGTGTCCCTGCTGTTGTTCCTCTGTGGCTTCTCCCTGCAGTCAAATCCAAGCTCCCTTCACAGCCCCAGAGCTCTCCACCTGTCACTTCTCACCCAGACACAGAGTGCAGTTGTCCAGGTCACAGCTTCTGCCTAAGCAGATGCCCAGGGCGACAGTCTCAATGGCTTGGGGGAGGGTGGAAGGGAACACAGGCCTCATGGGCCTGCTCTCTTTTCCTGTTTTCTCTTGTCCTTTTTTTTATTTTCCTTTTCTTTTCTCTCCTGTCCTTTCCTTTTATTTCCCTTCCCTTGCTTTCCTTTCTTTCTTTCACTTTTGTTTCTGTTTCTGTGCTACCAGGGCCCTGACACAGTGCTACCTTTTGTACTTTTTACTTTATCAAGTGACTTGTAAGTCCCTAAGTTGCCCAGGCAGGGCTGAAATTCTTGGGACCCTCCTGCGCCCTGTGCTGCGATCACAGTTGCATGTGCCTCTGCGCCTGGCTTTAACTTTTCTAAGCTCTGTGGGGATCCAAGTACCTGGTCAGAGTGGAGAAGGCCTGCTGGCGGTGACCGGGCTGCAGCCTCACCCACACCTCGCACCCCCACTCTGCTCCTTGCAGTGCAGCTCTGCACAGGCCCCGCCCTCCTCTGCACATCTGCCCTCAAGTGAGCATCCTGCACCCCAGGCCTTGCTTGCCTTCCCTGAGCAGGATCTTCATCTGTGCTGCTGGGCTCAGGCCTTGGTCTCCTTGCTTGTCCCTACCTAGATGCAGCCCCTTGGGTGGGCCCTGCTCTCTCTGCTCTCTGCCTGCATCCCTGCACACCGGGCATTTCCTGGGCCACATACAACCAATCCAGGAGCTGATAAATGACTGCTGCGTTAACAAGCAGACCACTACCTGGCACCTCATCCTTGGGTACAACTGGGCAGAAATCGGCTGTGTAATACCTGGGAAATAAATTATCCTGTGATTTGGTTTGTTCATCTATAAAAATTAGATGCTAAACCATGCCAAACAGCAGACAGTAATCATAAAGTAGGAAAAGTCCGTGGCACATTCCCTCTCCCTTGGAGCCCAGCCAACCTATCACTCATTCAAGGAACCCCCAGGCAGCCTCACAACTGCGTCCTTCACCCAGCAGCTGCCCGTGCTCAAGCTGCAGCATCACCTTGAAGCCGTGTCCTTGTCTGAAGGGCATGTGGAAGGCCAGGCTTCTCTCCTCTGTCCCCCAGGTGCCCTGGATCTCAGTGTTTCGAACCACAGTGTTTTCATCAAAGCGAGGGTTGAAGTGAAAAGCGATGTCTCTCTCCGTGCACAGGTTGATGTAGAACCTGGGATGGGCACGTCATGTGGGCCTTCTCTGTCCCCTGAAGTCAGGTGATCCCGCTCCCACTCATTATCCACCTTCCTGGAACCAGGGCATGGCTCTCTCCTCCCTGAAACCCCTGTAGGTCTTGTCTTACCTCTTAGCTTTGTGTAGGACAATGCCAGACACAGAGATGACTCTGGATGGGTACAGCCCACCTGGGATGGAGACATGGTAAGGGAGCTGTAGGGAGGATGGGGACAGGTCAGCCAGAGACCACAGAGGGTCACCACTGCAGCAGGGAATTCTGTATCAATTGTCATGTGCTTGGATAGTCAGCCGAGTTAGAAACCTTCCCCAAGAGCAGGACGTCTTCCTGGGACTCCAGCACATCCTTCCATGCTCCATTGGTTCAAACACCAAAGGAAAACTTTGTGCTTCCGAAGCAGGCAGCCTTCACTGTCATGAACAGAGCTCTGTCTGGACACTGAAGCACTCTGGGGGGATAAGCGCAGGCTATATAATGAGGTGAAACTCAGTGGACCAGTTGAATATGAAAAGGGCCTGTCTCCAAAGTTTTGTGTCCACCAATACTGTAAAATGTCTATCTGCTTGACAGTGAACTGTCTTTCATTCTGTGGGTCAGAGGATTCCCCTGAGCTGTTACTGCTACTTGGCATAGGAAACAAAATCTCCCGCTGTTCCTCACTTACTATTTCCATAGGTTTTGAGCTCTAATCTAGGATCTGGTGGAAAAGAAAAGAAGAAATTGAGTATGGGAGTGTTTTGGCCTCACTCACAGTGGAGTACGGCTCCAAAGTGCCCAAAGCTTGGGGTGTGTAAGTGCACTTCCAGACATAGCACAGGTCAACACACATGTGTGGTTAGGACACTCTGCAGGGATGGAAGGATGTGATGCCAACCTGCACGACAGTTAACCCATAGAGACGCAGGGGGATCTCATCCGCCCAGCTCCCTGCTACGGCTGTGTTGCTGACGCCCACCTCTGTACACCTTCCTCGGGACCTCATGCAGGAATTTGTTAGTTCAGCCGCTGCACCCTGACAGGCTGCTTAGTTGACAAAAAAACAGAGTCAACAGGAAAAACCGAGTGTCCCTCTCCCACCTGATAGTTAAGAGGAGCCTTAGAGAGGAGGTGCCAACACGCCTCCCCCAGTCCTGTCTTTGTTAGCTGTAGTCACCTTTAGATCACCTTGGAAGGCCAATCTTAATGAGAAGAGCTAGAGGGCCAATAGCAGGAAAAAATCCAAACACTCCCAAGAAATAAAAACTTAAGAAAATTCCGCAGGCGTCACCATGTAGGGACCAAGTCCATTGCTGAGCAGCAAGAGCCCTGCCCTGACCAGCCCAGGAGATGACATAGGGAAGATGCCCAAGGCAGCCAGCAGGGGCCAGGCAGGGAGCACAGACACAGGCAGGTGAGAGCTAGGTGGGCCAGTGACTGCCCTCCCCTCCAGCTAGCACCTGGCCAAGGCTCCTACACCTGACACCCCATGTCACAGTTGGCCTAAGTGCACCAAGGAGGACAGCAACGGTGTGAGGACATGCTGGCCATGTTAGGACACGCCGGCTGTGCCAGGAACCCCATCCCAGTGCACGGCCCTGAGGAGAACAACACAGCAGCTGGCTGCTGTGAGTGCCAGGTAATCTGTGGACACAGGAAAGATGGCCTCCTCCCTAGGCTTGAGTTCCCTTTTCTGGGAGAGTCCCCTGTATTGCTGCACCCCTGCTGGTGAGCCCTAGCTGGTGAGGTGGGCCCCAGTTCTATCCCTTCTATACAGCCAAGGGGTTACAGGGACTGGGGAGACAAGCAAAGCATAAGGTGCGTGGCCAAAGGAAAAGCGGGGGCCAACACCCCAAGGACAGGCTATGGTACTACACAGATCAGATGGCAGGAGACATGGACAGACCGAGGGCTGCAGGCTTAGCTGCAGATAAGAGAAGGGAGAGTCCTGCTGGGGAATGGGCACTCACAGTGTGGTGCAGGGGGGCAAATGACTGGGAGCAGGTCTGGGGAGACTGCGGAAACCCTGGTTTCAGCTGCAATCTGAAGGCAGCTATAAAACACTGACACTCAAACTTTGTGCTGCCTGGGCATGCAGAGCCAAACAAGAGGCGACCCTCGGACTGAGCACCGCTGGGATGAAACAGGGCACTCTGCTAGTGGCACTGAGCCAGACACAGGATCCTCCAATGACAGAAAAACTGCAAGAGCCCACTCTGCTCTCAGTGTTGCCAGAGCTGGGCCAGTGCCCGGGGCTCTGGCAGTGAGAGCTCTGGGCTGTCCAAGGCTCCCTGCCCTTCTGATATTTACATTTCTCCAGTGGCTAAGTATATTCTGGGGGTGGACAGACTGCCTGGTGCCCTGCTCAAGCCTCACCCAGGGATTCCACTTGCAAATTGTGGTAAAAGCTGAAGTCTGAGGATATCCATACCATGTGCCAGTATCGACTGCCTGAGGTCATGAAGACGTGGGGCGGACAGACTAGAAATTGGAAGACATGGGGGAAATATGCCCTGCACAAGCCTTTTGCAATGGCCTGTACAGAAGACAGACAGGTCGCAGTGAGTGACTATGAAATCTGACCCTGACCCTGGCAGTCGGGTCCAATTTGCTTCCATCCAGGAAGGCAGGCAGTGGTTGTTCCAGATGATGCCATAAGGCTGTTTGATAGCCCCACGTCATGGCAGGGGTTGCTGCTAGAAGGAAAATGAAATGCTGGAAGACAACACAGTTTTTCAGGACTCAAAGGGGACAGCTGCATAGGCACCAGCCCTACGAAACAGTGGCCCTACCTTGCCATTTATCCTAACGGTCGCAGTGGATAAAGCTGGATTTGACTTCAGCCTGCACCAAAAACAGGGAAAGCAGAAGCACCCTGTTGGGTTTGGGTCACAAATGCAAAAAGGGAGCCGAGAGCTGCCATTCCCTCCTTAGGAAACAGTTAGCAGCGATGTCTACTACTCTGCATGCCTGTGAGGGATCACAGGACAGCAGACAGTGGAAGGACAGACAGAATACCCGCAGAGGCGCTGTAAGGACAGGGACAGCCAGGCCCAGGACTGGAGTGGCAAAGCCCCCACTCTTGCGCATTGGGGCTGCTAAGGTGCTCTGTTGCTTTTGCTACCTTGTGGGTGCCAGGAACTGCTTTCCTCTGTGATGCCCCTCTGCCAAGCCACCCTGCCTTAGACCAGCCAATCATGGACAGAAGCCTCCACCATCTGCGAGCTAAAAAAACCTGTTCCTCCCTTAACTTATGAGTGTCAGATACTTTGTCCCAGCAAAGAGAAAAGCAACTAGGACAACAGAGCAAGCACCAGCAGGAGGCAAGGAAGCCAGTGTCAAAGGCCTGAGTGGCCTGATTGACATTTGCAGTTCGCTGGATAGCCCAGGGCTGAGAGGCCGGGAAGCAGGACCAGCACACATGAACTCCTCTCCCATTTCTGCCCTCTGGGGGTGGGGGGTCCCTTGGCCTCCCCTTCCTCCAGCCCCTCCACCCAGTCCTTCCCTTGAGACCCACAGCAGCTGCCCCTGGCTATGCCGCCAGCTCATGACCGGCCAGCTGCACACTCACCTGGTGTGACGTTTTGCAGCAATCCATCTCTAATCCACCCGTGTGGCCTCCACTGCCTTTCACGCCAGCGTAGCTGTCTCTGCTCAGAGCTCAACTTTACAGGAAAATATATAGCAACACATTTGGCAGCTCTTCAAGGGGGGATAGGCCAAAAGCAAAGGGACTCGGTGTGGAGAGAAAGATAAGATGTGGGTGGTGGCAGTGGGTAGGGCTAGGAGGGATGGAGGGATGTGGTCAGTCTCAGCCTGAAGACTTTCTTTTATCCTCCTGCTGTGTGTCACCCAGAGACTAATCCTTAGTTCATATAGATCCACAATGACAATGGATAGCTACATTAGACAGAAATTAATATAGTCAGAGAGGAGCTGGGCTGTCAAGGAAGTCAGTAGAAAAAAAAGAAGACATCAGAATTGTGGCTGGAGGTGCAGCTGAAGCAGACTGGGGCTTGAGATAAAAATCCAGCAATCAGGTTTACATGCCTCCCAAAAGGGACAAGCAGTAAGTAGGAGTTAGACTGTAATTAGTATCACCCAGTCCAGCAAAGTCCTGACAGACATCAGTTGTTACAGCAATTTGAGGCCTAACAGCAATGAAGAAATCGAGCAGCAGATGGAGAAATGCAGGGTGGGGTGAGAGGACCTGCATACCCCGAAGTCTGGTCATGAGCTCGTATTGCAAGTTACCTTCATGCTGTTTATCAGGTAGGGCATCTACCTGTTTATCAGAGGTCTTTTGCAAGACTGGAGCTTCACTAATATGGGAACAAACTGAAAAAAGAGGCCAGGTGCAGCTTGCACTGCTGCTACGTCTTGTGGCCAGCAAGCCTGTCTACAGAAGTGGAAGAGCACTGCAGACTGTCGACAGATGAGGGTTTTGAAATAGTTTGAACGCAAATGCTTTTCTACACTTCCTCCCTTTGATGCTCCCAGTATAACTTATCACAGAGCATCACTTACTTCTAGGGGCTGATGTATGGGATTAGTCTGCATCAGCACCTAATGCAGATTGGCTAGTGAGGGCCTGCACCTGGCTCTGGAGGAATTCAAGAAGCAGCAGGATGAAGAGGCTTCTGACCAAGGAGCCAACCAGGGAAGAGGCCGTGACTTCCAGCTCCTCCAGGAGAATGGCCACGTAGAGCTAGCATGCTCCTTTAATCTACTGGCTTGCATTTGTAGCCTCTCTGAGGCCCTCCAGACTATTCCAGGCTGCTTTGCATAGAAGCCACACTCCTCTAGGGAGAGGCAGAGGTTCCTCGTTTCCGCTGCCAGAATGAGAGTGAGGCTTGCACTCTTTGTTTCTGAAGAGCTACAGCTGCCAGGGAGTCTAATGCACTTTGCAATGTGAAAAGGGCCTTGGAAATATTAGTTAAACTTTGAGAGAGTTCTTGGGACAGGCATTTGTGGGAATCGGTGGCAGTGATGAGTCCAGCGGTCCCTGTCCCTGTCATAGTAGTTGTGCCTAGCCCCACTGGCAAGAGGATGAGGACAGGAGCCTGATGGTGTGAGGCTGACATCGGCATGGGGACTGGGATTTCTTGTTTTCCTGAGATAATGTCCATGTTTGGGCTCAGGTAAACCAAGGTCCCAATCCCAGTCCAGTTAGCAGGGAGGCAGAGGTAAGCAGAAGTACCACAGAGCTGAGGCACCCAGGGCACTCAGGCAAGAACAACTGCGTATCTAGGAAGAAGGCGAGAGCCTTTGCTGCCCTTGCCAGGCCCCAACCACTATGGCCAATGTGGACCCACACCAAGGCAGGATGCCTGTCCCTAGTATTTAACCTGGGTGGTGAACTGAGTTTTATTTTCCCAATAAAGGAAGAGCCTTTTTGTATTTAGCAGGAGCCATTCCTGGGATTGGTTAATACTGGGTAGCAGGAGGCACTCCTATGAGGACAGGGTCCCACTCCAGAGGGCGACCATTGGTGAATGGAGATGTAGGAATTTAGTCGTCCCTTACAAAATGTGAAGTGCTTTAAGAGGAACAGTTGGGTGTCGACTGCAGGACAGGCCAGTACAGGGTGCCCTGTGATGAGAAAACAGAAAGGTGGTCAGTAGTGGTGGCTGTGGTAGTTGAAGGGTCAGTGTGAAGTTACAGTTTTGGGGGTCAAAATGTCTCAGGAAGATCCTTAGCATGCAGGTCTACCAAATCCAAAGTATGGCCTGTGAATCTACACTGACACCTCCAAAGATAGGTCCTCACATAGCACAGAGGTATGTTCATTTTTCAGCCTTGCTGGCTTAAAGAAAGACTTTTCCCAAGTTTTGAAAGCAAAGGGTTTTAGCAGGGCATGGTTGATGTCAGCTTGGAGGTAGAATGAGATATTGGCTAGGAGCCAAACCTGGTAGCCTCAGTGGAGGCAAGCAAAGGCATATATGCAAAGTCACCCATCTCTGGCCAGTTCGAGATTGGTTGATCAAGAGATGAATGAAGGTCGTAGTCTTAAATGTGTATCCAAGGAGCAAGGGGAAGCCTTGGCCAGGTACCTGGCTTGTGCAGACGAGAACAAAGACAAACATTCTTGTTAAAATGTGAGGCAGATGATACCAATGAAACAACCCACCCATAAAATTAATGTCTCGGCTATGATGCACCTTTCATTTAGAGACCAGACCCTCCAGGCCACTGGTGCAAGGCCTGGAGCAAAGAGAAAAGTCACTAGTCCATGTATGGAGAGATACTAAGGGTGACTGTGTTGTAATCAGTCTCTTATAAAATGAGAGTTCTCTGAATAGCATCTTCGGGTTTCTGCCACATGAAGACCTGTCAGCCTCCAGTGTGACAAGAGCAGGGTGATTGTGTCTCAGTGATTTCGATGAGGTCATGCTGTGTCCTAGTAGCCCCCATAGGAGTCATGTCTTCAAGGGGGTCTGTGGGTAAGGATGAGCAGTCTAGATGGCTGAAGGGTCCTTGGGGTAAGCCTCTTTCAGCCTCAAATGGTGTTGACCAGAAGCAGTGCCTACAACTTTAATAGCAGTTGGGGTGACAAGTACAATACTGTGAGGCCCTGTCCACATGGGCTGAAGGGATTCTTATTTCCAGTCTTGAACCCAGACTGAGTCTCCTGACATAAATGGGTTTGCCAGGCTGCCTGAGAAGATTGGAATCCTCTCTAGGGCAGCCTTGTGAATGTGAGAGAATACCTTTCCTGTCGTCTGTATCTCAGCAGCCAGACGGGTGTCCCCCGGCTGCCTGGCATTTCTGAAGGCTCTGATTATAGGAGAGGGCTTCCACAACAGTATCTAATAAGGGAGCACCCTGAGGGTCTTGGGTGTGTTGCAGATATGCAGCAGGGCCAGGGACAGTTTATCAGTCCAGGACAGGTGAATCTCCTGACAAAGATTAGCTTGAGTGATCTTCAGGGTGTGACATATGCCCTCCACCTTTCACGACTTTTGTGTTCTGTGATCTGTATGAAGATTCTATTTGATCATGAGAAGGTCTGTGAGAATCTGAGTAATCTCTGCCACAAAGGTGAGTCCATTGTCACTTCTGATGCTGAAGGGCAGTCCATATTGAGGGTTGGCCTCCTGCAGCAGAATTGTGGCCACTTCTTGAGCATTTTCCATTGGTGTAAGTATAGCTTCTACCCAGCCTGAGTAGGTACAAATCCCAGCATGCACTTATATCTGAGGCAAGGTGTGATTTCTATGAAATCTACCTCTAATTCCTCAAAAGATAAAGTTCCAGTGTGTTATATTCCTGGAATGGGCAAAGGGTGTTCGAGGGGATTATTACAGGAACAGGTTTGGCATCAGTTAACCACTGTGATGTAGAAAGATGACAGCTGGGGTGTATGGTAATATCGACCTAGAAGCATCTCTGCTGTGGTTTTCCCCAACTGCATGAGGCTATGATGATGCTGGATGAAAGAGTTGGCCATTCTTCAAGGAATGAAAGTCCTCTGGTCTGGTAGGCATCACTGCATTCCCAGACCTTTGCCAGCTCCTCCATCTGGAGCTCACTACTGGGGTGCATTGTGATGGTTGCTTAGGCCAGTCGCATGTCAGCAGCAATTTTGTGTATCCTAAGGGTAGAGGTGACCCATTATGGCATGTAGTCTCTTTAGCCACCTGATCTGTCACTTGATTTCACCTCAGTATGTCACCCTGTCCTTTTTGGTGTCCCCAACAATGTATGATGGTCACTCTTTTGGATTCCCTGTCAGTTGATGTGTCCCATGATTCTCATCTGTGTCTACCTAGGTATGGCATATTGTCTCAGCTGATGGGGTTGTTCCACCAGTATTAGAGCCTGATTTTTGGCCAGCCAGGTCAGGGGCTCTTCAGCCCATACCCCTGGTATGTCTTCAACACCAGTGAAGGGTTCTGTTCTTTTCTATCTACCATATGCAATTTCCATTCTTCTTCTCTGGGGACTGAAATTAATAGAATTAGGTTTTCCTGGGTCCCAAGGGATAGTCTAGTAAGTCCCTCAGGTTATCTGGGCTCTGAGTTTCGTCAGCAAGTTTCTTCCAAGGAAGACAATGGGACACTCAGATAGAACTATTTCCTGCCCTCCTCGCCAGCTGGTAAGGTCATGGCTGATGCAACTGGTGAGTTATCTAAATCCCCATGGTCTTTATGATGGTATTTTCCCTCTTTTTGAAGGATACCATCAGGGCTGTCACAACAGAATGTTGTGCTCCTGTATCTACCACAGAAGTCATTTGTTGGCCTTTTACTGACCTTGTGACCATGGGCTCATGGGGGCCGAGTTTCAGGGAGACACATCTCTCTTGTTCTGATTTGGCTCCCCCTTGTCTGAGTAGCAGCTACCTTCCAGCTCCAGGTGGTATCTTGGTCATCAGGGGTGGGGTCCTGGCAGCCCTCTGCATCTCCTTGGTAGAGTGGGTATCTGCTTTTCCAGTGTCTTGTTTGTTTGCAGCAAGCACATTGATCCTCGCACAGAGGGGAGCATCTTGCCCCCCGACATACACACTTTCACACTGGGACAGGCTTTTGGATGAAGTCAGGCCTTCTCACTGTGGCAGCCAAAAGGGACACTATTTGTGTCATCTGCTTTTTGGCTTCTCTTTTGAATTATGTCCTGGTTCACAGAAGACCTTTTGGTCCCTTCCAGTAGTTGTGTCTTATTCATTCTAGAAAAGCCCTCCAGCTTCTGAAATTTTCAGCAAATGCCAGATGCTAACTGTCCCACAAAAGCAGCATCAACCATATGTTGATCTTTTGTGGCCTCTGGACTGAACGGGGAGCACAGGTGAAACCCCTGACAAAGCCTCTCATGGAAGTCTGCTGGGGACTTGTTAGGCTTTTGGGTGAATGCAGCAAGCTTACACATGCTGCTGGCTTATTTGTTCCCCCCCACCTCAAATGCCTCTGAGGAGCACCTCTCAGTACTAGGTGAGGCACACTCTTCTGCCCTTTGTTTGGAAGTCCCATTCTGGCCTTTATCAGGAGCCACATCCTTTGTTCAGTCCCCAGGGGTCAGAACTGCACTGAGGGCATGGGTTTGGAGCCATTTTTGCATTTCTGTCAGGATTCTGTGCCTTTAGAATTGACAGGAGTGTGGAAGAGATGGTGGCAGTCATCCCAGGTGGGCTGGTGGATCTGCAAGATGGACTCCATGAGGTCGATGAAGCCTTGGGCTTCTCAGAACTAGTTAGGGTATGATGCTTCCAGGTTAAATGGTCAGAGGTGCTAAAGGGATGACAGTAGAGGGTCAGCCAGCCCAGCTGGGTAGATCCATCAGCCTCCACTTCAGCAGGGAATCTAACCTCCCAGAGGGGCATCTGCAGAGTTGGTGGTTGTGCACAGAGCAGCCAGCAGACAAGTGGCTCATTTGCCTCTGAATCTGGGGGGAGAGGTCATTGAGGTGGGGTATCCAAGGGGGTAGACTAGCTGAAAGGGCCAGCAGCAGTGGTAAAGATGGAGGCAAGGAGACATAGGGTGGAGGGAACACCCTTCATCAGGGGTGCCCTGATATATTGGTTTTTGAGATTCTTTGTTGGACTCCCTAGACCTCAGACAATGAAGACCTGACACTGTGCCATCGTTCCTTCACAGAATCACACCCATGGAGGGAAAATCTGAGCACTCTCTGGCCAAGAGTCTACATATGGGAATTGATCAGAGTGGCTACACACACCAGTCACCACTCACTAAACTACTGCAATTAGAGAGGGATCTAGACTTATCTCTGGCGGCCACCCAACATCAAGTCAGGGCAAGTCTACCTCAGAGAGGGTCTGGAGTTTTGACAGATTCATTTTCATGTCACAATCACCAGTGAAACCCTTTTTGAGCTTCTTGATCCTATATCAAAGACAGTTGGTTTGCTCTCTGTGGTTCCCATACTGTAAGCTTCCCACCCTCTGTGCGGTGTCACAGCAGACAAGGGTGGGAGACCCCTGAGCAGACCACTCAGATGCCCAGTTGCCACATCCTTCATGGGAATTTAGGTGCATCTAGGCTAACTTACACATGTATAAACCCAGGCCTGGTCAGTCTCCTATTGGAGAAAGTGAATCACCATTATGCCATTTATGTGCAAATTCATTCACACAGCCACACAGAAGTCCTCTCATTCCTACCCGTCTATGGAAACCCCTGACTGGGCTCCCTAGTATGACACGATAGGAATTGGTCAGTCTGCTGCTCTGTCCATAAGGACGAGTCAGACTTGGTCTGGGATCCCAGGGACTTAACTCCTCCAGAAGCCCTGATGGGGAGCCAGTCCACCTCTTTGTTGAGGCTGGTCAGGAGGATGTTGGAGCCCCGCCAGTCCTACCTTCTTGTGCAAGGGGGCTGTACCAATAAGGGCACTGAGCAAGTGCTTTCCCAACTCCGAGCCAGTGGCTCAAGGGACCATTGTGGTCAGTTCCAGATCAGGCAACCAGACATTACAGCAATTTTAGGTTTACCACAGGTGAAGAAATGGAACAGCACTCAGATAAGTGGACAGAACCAAGCTTTATTACGCTGGTAGGTTCACAGGTGCAGTGGGCTTCCAAAATTTAGCCCCAAGCAAGGACTGAAAGTTAATTTTATAGCATTTATCAGGTAGGATGGAGGTCTTTTGCCAGCCAGTAGAACTTTATTAATATGGGAGCAAACTAGAAAAAGAAGCAGGCCAGGTACAGCTTTCATTGCTGGTGCATCTTGTGCCTGCCAAACCTGTTTACAGAAGTGGAAGGTACACGACAGACTAGCGATATATTTGAGTTTTGACATACTTTGAACACAGAAGTTCTTCTACACAGTCACCCAGGTAGGTGACCAGAGCACCTTTCTGAAAATGTCTGTCTTATTTCCATGTGTTCTTGCTATGAGGCCTGCTTCTCCACTGGATCATTACTAGTTAAACGGCTCTATATCATCTTATTGGTTGGTATAAATTGACCAACATCGTACTCACTGCACAAGTCTGTGCCCACCTAATGATTTTGCTCTAAGAAACATACTTAGAGAAGTGGCCTCGGTAGCAACCCACTTTTCGATCCCCTGCTGTCTCTTAGGAGTTATTGCTCTCAATAGATTTGCCCTATTCTTAATCTTCGTTGTTCCTTCTAATTCATTTTTGAGTTTCATGGGATATAAACTCATCTGACATCCAGCAGATTGGGAGTTAGATTTTCCTCTATGTAATTGGGAAGCCCCAGCAAGATAATTGCAAGGAGGTAAGAGTTGACTTGTTTCATGACGCCTTGAAATATTCTGACACTCTTCTGGACTGTGACCCATTTAAGTAATCAAACTTGTCCTCCATGGCTTACTGGGTGCTGGTGTCTTTTGTTGGCTGCTTGAGCCATGTTAAAAGTTGAGAGCAGAGCAGACTGTGACATCTTCATACCTGGAGTTTTTGATGGGGCATTTCATTTGAGTAGGCAGGGCCTCATATTCCTGTTCCACACATGTGACACTTAGACTTCCTTCCACACTGGTTGTGGAATCGACTTGCGTTCCCTCCTTGACTCCTTTGACAGTTGTGACAGTTGTGTACTGGCTTCTTGTCTTATTTCGGACAGCTGTTTCCAATGGCATTTTAAATTCTAATTCCTTTCCAGCTTCACTCTTGGGTGTGAATATTCACTCACACAATCACACCAAATCCTCCCATTCCTCCCCTCATATGGAAATCCCTGGCAGGGCTCCCTAGTATGACACCATGGGAACTGATCAGTTATGTCTTGTATTCATAAGGATGGGCCTGATGTGGGTCAGGGATCCCAGGAACTTGGCTTCTCTAGAAGTCTTGATGGGAAGCCAGACCACCTTTCTGCTGAGCCTGGTCAGGAGGATGTTGGAGCCCCAGCCAGTCCTGCCCTCTTGGATGAGGGGGTTCAACCTCAGGTGTCTGAGGCTGTTCACCTTTGTTATGGATGGTTGTTATCATTGTTTGTAAGTGGTAAGATGCTTCTCTTTACAATCTTGAAAATCATTTTCATTTTTTTGAGGGGGAAGAGTCTACAAGGTATTCAGGTTCTCACTACTAGATCAGACTACTAGATCTGCCTGTTTACAGCCTCCCAAGACCTGGGATTACAGGTCTGCACCACCACTCCCAGTCTCAATTGCTGTCTCCGTGTGCCTCAGTGGTGGGGCTAGCATGGCAGGCCCAGAACCAATCAGCCCGGGGATTGTTCATTTTCAATTGAAAGGACCCAGCTATCTCTTACCTCCTGGACCTATGTGAGAGGAGCATGGCCATGCTTAGAATAGAGCATCCTCTGACAGCCAGAGATCTTTTGCTCCGATCTACATCCCAGCCCACTCTGGTTTTCATTTGGAGTCAGGATCTAGCTCAGTAGCCACATTGCCCAGGATGGACTTGCACTATGGTTCCTCCTGTTTCAGCCTCCCTAGTGCTGACATGTGCCACCAAAGTCCCTCTTTTGTCTGTTGCACTGGCTTCTCGCCATCTTCTCCTGGCCAACGCTCATGTGAGCTCTCATACTGGTGTCAGGTCTTGGGAAACAAAGGGCAGCCAGGCTTTCTAGGGCCAAGTCCAGGACACTCAGGAGCTGAGCTCCCTGCACTGACAGGAACACTGCAGAGTCCTGCCTGCTGCACAGGGCAGGATAGGGTGCATTTCCTCCCAACCTCAGCACTGGAAACTGACCAGGGTGAGAAATGTTATGCAGGAGAATGCGAAGCAGAGAGGGAAAGCAGATAGGACCCACTCCAAAGACAAAGTAGGGGCCTAAGCTAAGGCCTGGCTCAGTGCTACGGGGCTTTGAACAGCTCGCCCAACCTCTATCAGCTGGGCCCAGTCAGAGGGAGGGACTGGTGCCACTCAGAGTTCAGGGGCATTCTGCAGCACTTAGCTGGTGCCCAGGAACAAGGAGGTGGCTATCAGCAGGTGCAACACTCATGGACTCTCTATGGCCCTAAAGCAACTGTGTTCTGAAGAGAAGGAAGTATGTTTGTGCAGAGCAGGGTTCTAAGGAGAGAGAGATGGAAGTCTCGTGGGCTCTCAAGTCTGGTTGGGTAGGGGTGGAAATCCTCTGCAGGCTCCTTGCCCCTTGCCCACCTGTGGGTGCTGGCATCAGCCGAGAACTCAGCTGGACAGCGCACGTGAACGTGGCACGTGGTCCTCCTAGTGCGAAGGCCGGGCTCCAGCAGAGAGCTCTGAGCACAGGAGGGTAGACTGTGTAACTCTTGTACAGCCTCTTCTGGGAGCCTGCAGGGCCACTTCTGCCTCTCTCAATCACACATGCCCGGCCACTCTTCAAGGGCTGGGCAGGGTACCACCCCCTGATAGCAAGAATCTGAAAGGGCACCAGGGACCATAAGTGTTTGACAAATACAGTGACTGCCAGAGCTGCTCCACAGTGCCGTTCCCACAGACCTCACCATGAGGCTTATCCTCAATTTACAGAAAAAATGTAACTGACCATCTGAGCAAAAACAACTTAGCTTTTATTTCAATACAGTTTAGCTGCAGTTTAAAGTAGGAAATGGGAAGAAATGCTCCATAAATGTTGTCTAAATTGCTATAGTATGTTCAAATAAGTGAGGAAATTGTCCAAGTTGCCTTATGTTTAGGCTTCTATGGCTGTATGGAAAAAAAATTCCTCTCCGATGGCCCATCTGATATGATCCTTAAAGTAACCCCCCAAAAGGAAATCCTTATCCTTTTGATCCCTGTTTAGACATCCACCCACTCATCAAATGGGCCAGGAGGTAGGGGTCTCCCTGGACTGTTTAATAAAAGATGCCATAGTGAGAGGTTACCTCAACCTCCCCCTCATCACCCTCAGCCCAACAAACCAGCCCCAGCCTCCCCAAGGGACTCTAAAACCCCATCGGTGGCTACCTCTCCAGGGACACCCCAGGCTCTCTGGCCTCCTCCTGGGCCCTTCAGGCAGCTTTATGTCCCACAACACGTGCTCAGTGGAGCTTCCTACTGTTGTCACCCACAGCTCTTTGTGCCTCTGGAGAGGCCACAGGAGTAGAGGGGATTGCACAAGCCCAGGTGTCTTTATCAGGCTCAGATACCCAACTGTGCACAGGACATTCTGCACTGCTGGGTTCTCAGAAGTTCCTAGGAGGTCTGTAGTTGGATTCAGACTTGGTCCCTTGACTTAGCTCTCTTATGACAAGGTGACCCATCTGCCCTGGTATTTGCCCTACTGAAGTTAAAAAATAAAGTCATGCAGATGAACAATATGCCACCCAAGACAGAAATCACCAGAGAGAGGGGACCGTCCCTCTGATACACGTGAATAGGAACTGTAATCTGGCAGGTGCACTGAACATTTCCTGTTGTGATGGGCACTGGGACTATTTTCACTTGAGGTTATTATGTTTAAAGCTGCTGGGAACTTTTCAGTGTGAGTACTGCCTGCTACCCAATTGCGTCACTGGGGCTGCTGCTGGGAACTTTTCACTCAAGGCTCTGCGGGAGCATGTGCTTTGATTTGCCTTGGGTAAATAGGAGTAGAATTCTTCTCCTCAGCGAGTGTTGCCTGGCTTTGATTGTAGCTGTATTAGCAGGCTGATGAGCCGAGCTTTGATTGGATTTTTGTTCTGCACGGCTGGATATCCAACCCAGGGATCCATAAATGCTCTAATCTGCAGTTACAGCCCTGGCCTAAAGGGTTTAATCTAGATGAAGTCTAATTGGCCTTTTTAAATTTGTTGATACTTGCTGGATGCTGTCTAAGAAGGCTTTGTTGACACTAGATTATAGATTGCGTATATGTTCATGTTCTAAAAATTTCATGTAGGCTATACAGTCGCATTTACACCCCATTTCTGGTTTAGCTTTTCTGCTTTTCTTTTTGGTTTACTTTTTGTATGTGGTGCGCAGTGTGGCTCAACCACACCCATTTTTCCAAGTACACAGCACATTGATCTACCGTCACATGGCATACACTTTCTTTCTGCCTTGAATTGTTTTGTTAGGCATCAACTGACCAAATAAGCGTGGGTCAGTCTATTTCTGAACTAATCCATTTTTCTCTTTACAACAATACTGTCTAGCATCCAGATTGTGCTAACAGTATAGTAAGTATGCAATCAGCCTGTGTGAATGATTTCCTTTTTCTCTTTCAAGGTCATTTGACTCCTCTAGGTTCTTTATCTTTTTATGTAAATTGTAAGACAACTTGCTAATTTTCTAGTCTCTAGAACTGTGGTAAATTTCTGTTGTTTACCAGTTATTCACTTCAGGGTGTCTCATCAGAGCAGCACAAAAGGACTAAGGCATTATTTCATTTGAGGCAAGCGCTTCTCAAGCAAAATGGAGCATTTATTGATATGTATATCTTTAAAGCTGAGCAAGCATCAAATGAAACAAGAGTGGGCAATCCTGGAAGGTCTCATAGCATTGCCTCCAAAACAACCTGAATAGATGTCTGGGCTTCTCCATGCTGCACTGATCAGGCTAGATAAAGTGCTGACGTGGTAGCAATCAGCTGTTTTCCTTCCATCCTCACATAGACTTGAATAACATTGGCTCACACCATACTCTCTGATGGGAAATTCCCAGTGATGAAGCAGAAACTCCTCCTCCTCCTCACGGCAAGTTATGTATACAAGGATGCAAGCGCCTGGAAAGAGAAAAATAATGTGAGTATTCTTACTATTGTTGCAGTTTATGCTAAGAAAATGTTACCCACAAAGTCCAATTCTTTAATATGTTTAATTAATTACACTGAACAGCAGCACATCCCATGTGCTGCAGATGTGTGGCTCTGAAAAATTTAAGTATAGCAAACCTAAACCCTTTCACCAACATGGGTGACATCGCTCCCCAGAATCCATCTTGCTGTACAATCAACCACTGCACAGACCCCTTCCCTGTCACGCAGGCCCAGAGCACAGGCAGACACTCTAACCTGAGGTACCGGGTTGCGCTGGGCTTGTGCTTTGTATTATTCACCATTTAGACACAAGTCGAATGGTAAATTTATATTCATTATTAGGCAAATTTTCCATTTCTCAAAAAATAGAATAAAACCAGAATTTTCTCAATCTAGTATTTAGGGTGCATGCCATTTCACCATGTCAAACCAATTTATTTTACTTTACATGTTCTAATATAATCATTCTTCTTTCTATACAAAGTCTCCAACTTTATTACATGATTTTTTTACAAACTGTCTCAGATATAATTTGAAAAGCACGGGTGATAAATATAATCACCTTATTTAATAAAGAGATTTTTCTTTAAGTGCTATGATTGATAGTTATTTAAACATAAAATATTGAACACTGGGGATATAGTTCAGTGGCATAAGCACCTGCCTGGCAAGCACAAGGTCCCAAGTTCGATCCCTAGTATTGAAAAAAAGCAAAACAAAACTGAATATAATACCTTGAGTACCTATTTCTACGTATTTTTCAAAAGTCACCAAAACCTTCGCACATGGCCAGGCGGGGATCTAGCTCTATGTTAGAGCGCATTCCTAGCGACCATCCTTGGGTTCAACTCACTGCGCCACAGAAACAAACTGAGCTCCTACCCTCTGAGTCCATTCAAGGTGGGAGGGTGCAGCAGGATGGGTTTAGTACCCAGCTTCTGCTTCCCACCAAACTCCTTTCCCTGCAAAGCCTGTGGCTGACCCTGGACTCCTCCTCAACCAGCCTCCTGCTGAGTCCGCTCTCCGTCTCCCCACTGGCAGTCCTGTTCCGTTCACGCTCCTCCCAGTGTCACCCTCTGACCAGTGAGCACGGTGAAGCCTCAGGGCCTGCCATGTCCTCACGCCGGCAGGTTGGAAGGGTCCCTCATGGACCCTTGCAGGCAGGTGGTGGGTGGCAGTCAGGAGGCCTGTGAGCACGGCACATCCAGTGTCTGAGGGAAGAATGGGCGAATGCTGACTCCAGGTCCAGCCTGAGCTCTTCTCTCCCTAGGTCTCACCTCTCACAGACGCTGCCACTGGTGAAGACCCCAGCCGTAGTCTTCTCAGAGCTCCACTCTGATGCCTAAGCATGGTCGTGGGCTTGGATGTGGTCAAAGTCTCCTGCTTTCAGCTTCCCAGAGGCCTGTCCTGGTCCTCTCAGGCACTGGATGTCAGCTTTCAGGATCTCTAATGCCCTACCCTGAGAGTATCATGCTCACTATGTTTCCCTTCCTGGTGGGGACAGTGGAAATGTGGGGCATTTCTATTGGACTACCCACAACCTAGGTGCAGGCTCCTCCCTCATGGTGAGGGTCCTCTCCAACACTGGCGCATATGCTGAACCCCGGGAGCAGGGGATGCCGTGCTCCACTCTCAAGCATAAAAGCTTCCGCCTTTAAGCTCCAAGAACACTGAGCTTGGATGTGGTCAATGTCTCCTGTTCGTCTACCTCTACCCAGATTTCTTTCTACTTCCTTGGCAGTGCGCCTGAGTTTTTCTGACTAGCGGCAACAGCTCACCACTGCCACCTAGTGGTACGAATGAAATCCACCTGGAAGATCTTATCTGCTAGAGTGTTTGCTTTAATTTGGATGTGTTCTTTTGTTTGTTTCACTGCTCTGCCTAAGACTTCCAGTTCTATGCTGAATAAAAGTGTGGAGAATAAGCATCTTTCCATGTTCTTAATCTTTGAGGAGGAGCTTTCAGTGTTTCTGCTGTTTCTCAGGTATGGCTTTGATGTTTAAGTAGTTTCCATCTACGCCTAGTTTTGTATCATGAAAAGGTAGTAAATTCCATCAAGTGTTTTTTCTGCATCAGTTGAGATCATGTACTGTTTTTTACTGTTATTGTGATATCTAACACTGATCAATTTTTATATGTCAAGTTAGCTTTGCTTTCCAGGAATAAACCCCAACTGGTCATGGTGAATAATCCTTTTAATATTTTAACTTCAGTTAGTATTTTGCTGAGAATTATTTCACTAATGTTGATTTAAAAAAAAAAGTTGGTCTGTAGTTTTCTGTGTTTGAGCATTGGCTTTGTATCAGGGCAATACTGACCTTTTAGAAGTGATTAACTATTCCTTTCTTCTCTTATTATGCAGCAAAGCCTGAGATACTTGACCACCAGCTCTTTAAACATTAGCAGAATTCACACACTAAACTGGAAAGTCAACAGCTTTCACCTGGTGAGTTTAAACTACTGATTTATCCTCACTAGCTATAGGTCTAGTCACATGTGCATCTCTTTGTGGTTCAGTCTGGGTAGGTTTTGCATTTCCAGAAATTTGCCCCAATGCATCTAGGCCAGTGGTGGTGACCCTACAGCATGCATGCTGCCCTGGGCGGTTGTCACTGAAGGCTCTGGCAGGTTATCTAATTTGTTGATAAAGATTGTCACGGCACTCTTCACATCCTATATCTATAGAAGCAATAGGAATGTCTCCACTCCGATTTCATTCTTTTTTATTTACTCTAGCTAAAGGTTTTATCAATTTCATTGATCTTTTCAAAGAACTTGGTTTCATTGATTTTTTTTTTCTTTTCTATTCTCCCTGTCCTAATCTTCTTTCAGTTCCTTAATTCATAAAGCTTTTTTAAGATTTTATTATTATAAGCATTTATAGGTATAAGTTTCCCTACTGGCACTTTTTTTCCTCTATATCTCATAAATTTTGGCATGTTGTTTTTACCTTTATTCATCTCCAAGTAATTTCCTTATGATTTCTTCTTGCATCCACTCATTAAAGGTGTGTTAATTTCCACAAATTTGTGCATCTTCTAGCTATGTGTTACTGATGTCTGACGTCATCCCACTGTAATAACTTTGTATTGAGACTTAGTGACTTACCATATAATCAGTCATGGAAAATGTTCCACAACTTAGCACTATCTCAGAACAAAGCAACAGCTCAATAGGTGTCTGACCCATAGATTTCTGGCCTCTGATGAGAGGGAGTGGGGGAGGGGAGTCTGAAGTCTGTGTGACCCTGCTGAGCATCTTAACCTTTCACCTGCTCTTTCCCAGTTGAAACACCCCAAGTACTGCTGCGAGAACCAGGTTATGGTGAGAGCTCGGGCAGTAAGCACCTCCCTGGACAGAGCCAGGACTCCACAAATGCTGGTTCCTCTTCTTTACCGGTTCTACTCACTCCATATTCTAGCAGCCCAGAGTCTCTCCTAAACTCAGACTGTGTAATGAACACTGCTTCTCTCATCCAAGGCTTCTTGGAAGTAAAAGGCATCAACTCCAAGGTGAGATGGGTGAGACCCAGGTCTGCTCACTGGCTTTGCTGCTGTTGGTGGCCGAGCAATCTGTGATATAGGCCTTGACCTTTCCCTCTTCACTCTTCCATGGGTCTAAAGAACACTGACCTTAAGGCCGAGCATAGTTCCTTTTTCCTTTGTGCCTTAGTCACATTTTCATCACTGGGACATGACATCCAACTCCCATTATTTAAGGAAGGAGAGGCATTTTTTTTTTTTTTGGAGAGGCATATTTTGGCTGTTTCAGAAATTTTAGTCTGTGTCTAGTGGGCCTAAACTTCAGAAACAGAACAGCAGTAGGGCCTGTATGGAGGAAAGCTATTCCATCATGGTGGCCAGAGACCAGAGAGGGGAGGGAGGAACCAAGAGGGAGAAAGCCTTCTGGGTAACATCATAGTGGTGAGGGATCAGAAATGGAAGGACTAAGTGGGAGGAACTCTTATGGGTCACATCACAGTGGCCAGGGACAAGAGAGAGAAGGGAGGAAGCAAGAGGTTGAAAGCCTTCCGAGTCATGCAGCCAATGCTGCATCTCTTCCAACCAGACCCCAGCTCCTACCGTCAGCTATACCCCATAATCGTCACCTTTCAACAGCCCAGTCCATGAACAAGTGAGGGTGTAGGGGAACATCTAGATATAAACCGTGACACATTAGAAGGAGCTCCTTGACCTGTGAGGGGGTTGAAACACCACTTATCCCTCCATTTCTATCTTCCTGCACTATCAAAAGTGGTCCCCAATTCTCATCCAGAGCAAACCAAAGCAAACGAAAGACCTAGGACACCTTGGTATAACTTTACTCACAAATTCCAGACCCTAGGCCACGCTCAGCACCTAGGATGTGTTCTTCTTAGTGGAAAATGAACACAGAAAAAAGCACACACAAATAAAAACCCTCAATATAGCATGTTCGTTAATACTAACCATTTTAATTTAAATTAATACCATTTCAGGAAGACAAATGCAATTGATAGAAAATATAAAAACTTTTACTGTACAAATTTTACATCACATTCAAAAAAGCAAAATGTGTGCCTTATGACTATGGAAGACGCTAGCTGTGCACACAATGGTGACATCCTAGCTCGTGTTACATGGCAGGAGCCTCTCCGTGTCACTCCCAAGTCACCACAGCACGATACAGGCTCACAGGGCCCACCACACCCCGCTGGGGACACAGGAAGAAATGCCAGATGGCAGAGGGTGTTTTGATTTGGTGACTCGGAGAGGTCAACTTTGCTAATCCTCTGCTCATAAGGAACTCACGATGAGCTAGGATTCGAGCCTTTGAGTCACACCAAGGCCCGGGAGCTACAGCCTTGGTGGGTAAAGGCCTTGAGGTGAACTTGAAAACGGGATGCTGCAAGGGCCAAACCTCGGACCACACTCTCAAAACCCAGGCAGGGCCTCAGGCAGGGCCTCGGCAGGCCCCGCCTTCCTTCCTCCCCTTCACAGTAGGTTGTGAGGGCTGAATTCACAGTATCTCTCATCCTTCATGTGTTTCCAAGCGGGGCAGACAGAGCACACAGAAGGGCAAGCACATCTTCCTAACCTCAATTCACAGTCACTTAAGTAAGATGGGGGAGGGCACCTAAGCTGGGAACTTCTCCTATGACAAGCAGTGTATTACTGGCCAGCTAAGAGCAGGCTTTGGAGAGGACAGGGGGAGGGGACCTGGGACCTTGGCCCCACCCAGAGCCAAGTGGCTCCTTGTTTCTGGCCAAATTCAGCCCCAGCAAATGATCATTTAAGGCAGACTTCACTGTTCCCAGATCTGGTGCCCAGCACTTGCACAGGACCATGGACAGGGGGGACTTCCTCAAGAGATACAGATACACAGTGACTATCTGTGGGCTGTGTGAGATCCGCTGTGACCGAAGTCAAATGGTAGGGAGATGAGCTCCATTTGCTCAGCTGTGCCCAACTGCCAGGAAAGGTAAACGTCACAACAGGGACAATAAAGACTGGAGTCACATGCGTTGCCACCTCTGCAAGGGGTCAGGGATGCAACAGCTACAGAGTCAATGGCCACATCCCGCAGGGTCCTGGGTGGGGAGGTCATGGCCAAGACCAAAGGGATCATGGTGGGAAAATGACAGTCCTGAAATACAGCAGGACTCACCCCACAGAGCTGCACCCAAGCGGGTTATAGCTCTTTTTTTCTTTCGCCCACAGTGACAGGAAAGATTCTGAATCTCCCGACCCAAGAGATGGCTGTGCTCACCAAGGGGCACCCTGGAACAAGGCTGCTGGGCACTGAGAATAGAGACACAGTCACTGCTTCTCATGGGAGTGGCTCATTTTGGATCACTGAGACTTTTGGATCAGCCTCTGGGGATAGGAAAGGCTCAGAACACCGGGGCTTTGCCAGGAGGATCTTGTTGGAAGGGGTGGCAACCTCAGGGCCACCCCCACCTGAGCTCCAAGCACAGGGCCTGGATCCAGCACATGTCCACTCCCATCACTCTTTTCCTCGCTGGTTTTGAGGATGTCCAGCCTCACTTCAGCAGTGGGCTTCCGCACCTCAGGGAACTCTCCTCTGTTGGGGATGGCTGGTTTCTGGTGAGACTGGGTAGGACGCTCTCATGTCAAAGACTCTGGAGCCAGGCCCTCTAGTTCAACATAAGCACAAGGCTTGGCACTACTGGGAAGGGCTCTGCAGACAAGGCTCTTAGGGTGGGAGTGACAGGGTGGGACAGCCCCATGTCCTCAGCTGAGCTTAGAGCCTGGACTAAGGAACCAGGAATGGCAGAAGGGTTTCACTAGGGCTGGGGAACTGGAAGAAATCATCAGTTCTAGAACCTTCTACCATGACTGACAGTGGGTTTCTAAAGTGCCAGGGTCACCCTGTGGCTGAGACAGGGGTTCAAGTACTTGCTGTCCACTTCTCCCTCCCTCCATGCCTCCACCATCTCCATTCTCACTCACTGAGCCCTACTTTGACTTCATCTGTAGGGTCACATGTTGGGCACTGAGCTGTGCCTACAAAGGCCCTGCTTCTAGGATCTGCCCCAGAGCTCCATATAGAAGCACTGGTTCAAGAATATCTCCTCACCTGACAACCATGCCTAGGATCCACTAGGTCTGCCTAGGTATTACTTGGATTGTGTCTCTACTTTTTCCAATGGGCACAGTATGGATTAGAGCGATGGAAAGGTGAAGCCAAGCTCTCCAGGAAGCTCTTATTCCTTGTAATGTCTCACTTCCTAGCCAGGGTTTTCTCTGAAAGACCAGGGAGGGACAGCGTACCACCACTGGAATTATGGCCAAAGCAAGAGCCAGGTCAAACCTTGTGTCCCCACCTCTTCCCACCCTACTCTTAATCCAGCCATATCCATGATGCTTTTCTTCCTTCTGGCCAACCACTGGGCTCCCCAGTGCTATCAGATCCTCCAGAGAGGACAGTCACTTCTGTCATCCACAGGTGCCAGAGCCTTCATGCACGGACTGTATTATTATTACATGTAATACATCAAGTTCGCTTGGCAGGAACATATGTGTAAACATTTGCCGGTGGTTGGGGCCAGTCTGTTGTTGCTGGGATCTTACTAAGACAGCAGGTGCAGTTCCACCTCCGGGGAGCCCCATGTCTTCATGAGGAACATTCAGAATGGAGGACTCGCCCTCCTGGCTTGCAGCGTTGGACAGGCAGAGTGGTTTTTCATTTTTGTTGTTGCTGTGATGGTGGTGTGTGGGGTTTACAAACACATTTAAAAGAGAAATACGCAGAACAACTGCAGAGCCGGCTACATCTTTGGGTTACCGGACTCCAGGGTACCCAGGCCGAACCTTTCAAATCGCGGTACAACTTTGCTGCTGCTAATGCTGCAAAGATGAACAAAATCCAGGTTATGGCTTCATTGGTCTTGACCAGTGTCAAGGGGACCCAGCCCACAGCAAGAAGTGACAATGATCGCTCAGCCCACAGCTTTGGCAGAGCTGCCCTGGAGCCTCCTGTATCCTAAGCCTTGGCCACACTGCTCTTTCTGAGGGACAGTAAAGTGGCTCATTCACCTCCAACTCTCAGGACCCAGGATGCACCATTAATGTCTGTGGGCTCATGGGAACTGTTCCCTTACTGACCGCCCTGGTGTGGCCTTGCTCTGTGTGGTACTGCGGGGAAAGAAACCTGAGCCCCAACTCCAGGTGTAACAGAGCATGCTTCTCTTAGCTGCCCCTACTGGGGCAGGCCTGTAATTCCAGCTGCTCAGGAAGCCAGGCAGGAAGACCACAAATCTGAGGCCACTGGAGCAATTCAGTGAGCTCTATATCAAAGTAAAGAATAAAGGGGCTGGGGATGTAGCTCAGTGGTAGAGTCCCTGGATTCAATCCCCAGTATCATTGCAAAAATTTTTTTCTTCTTTTTCAAAAGTGAAAACAAATAGTGCTCAAGCATCATCAGGCCCAGCAGGAGACTAGCTGGCAGTGGGCCGAGGTGTGACACTCCAGGCAGATTCCAGAGACCTGGAGTCAGTAAAGTTGGAGAGGGGCACAGGTCTGCACGCAGCTGCACAGGGACCTGCGGCTCACCAAGGCCACCAGACACTGACTTGAAGTCTACAGAGCCAGGCAGATGCAAAGAGAGGACAGAGCATGCCAGGCTGGGCTGGGGCAGCAGCTGTTTCCATTACTGAAGCCCGGGAATGGGCACCGCTTGGGAAGAGGCCGCCTTTCCTGAGTGAGCCGCGGAAGACACAGCCCTTCTCAGCTGGTGTCTTTCACAGCAGCAGGACCTTTTGTGTTTACTGCCCACAGCTAGAGGGGCATCAGAGACGGGGACCCACTGAGGCTCCTGGGACCACAGTGCTGGCCGTGAGGCCGCTGGGCAACCTTTGCACTCCTTGCAGGACAAGGCCCCCTTGGTTGGCAGGGGTTAGAAGCCACACACCCTTCCCCCAATCTCAGAACACAGTCAGCAGGAAGCTGTTACGGTGTTAGTAGTAGACAGGGCCATCCGCCACCACACAGAAGCCGGAACATCCGGAGGAGCCAGAGAGAAGTCGCATCCAGGACGGAGGCTGGAAGCTGTGCAGCATTGCAGGGCACATGGCTCGTGCAGTCCCCCGCCACCAGAAGTTACATGGCCCCATGGCAAGGGGGCAGAGGCTGGTGTTAAAGACAGAGCACAGCTAGTCTCGGGGAGAAGAGTGAAGCAGCAGAGACGGGGTCCCTGCGTTAGTGCCTACTTGGCGTTTTGCATTTTAGCAGAAGTCGCAGAGCCGAGGTGTCAGTTAGGAGACAGAGGCTCCTGGTGCATGCAAAGCCGCCCGGCTACAACCTACAAAGGGCAGAGAAAGGGCAAGAACAGCATCAGAAGCCGAGCCCACAGGAGACCCAGGGCCCAGAGGTTTGGCCAGCGTTGCTGGACAGGGGAGGTGCCCTACTTCATCCCACTGGGTGGCACCCAGCCAAGCCTGGAAGGGAGTCTGAGTGCAAGGAGCCTTCCTCAAGGTCCTGCAGGGCAGTCACAGGCCGCTCCTCCAGAGGCTGCCCTGAGGGCCCACAGCTCCTGAGCTCCTGGCCGAGAACACTGACTCCTCGGAGCTTCCCATCTCAGTCCCTAGATTCTCTTCTTTGAGCCCAGTCAGAGTGGGGACCCTGGGCACATGACAAGCCATCAGGGCACTCAGGACATAAACAGAGGCCCAAAACAGGCCAAGGGTCTCTCCCAAAGCCCACATGGCCCTTACTCGTGGCACTTCTGCTGGAGGATGTCACCCTGGGTTATGCAGATAAACCTGGATGATTATGAGAAGCTGGGATGCAGACAGAACAGGAAGCGGGTGTGTAGCGGACAGCCACGCACAGGCAGGGAAGAGAGGAAATGAGAGAAACACACTATTCCTCCAGAACTGGACAGGAGTTCTTAAAGTCAGGGTGACCATAACGTCCTTTCCCGTAGTAGCGGCTCCGCCAGCGACTGGGAGTGCCCCAACAGGACCAGTCCAACAGGAGCCAGAAGAGTGCAGTCCAGCCATCAGCCAACAGGTGACAGCAGCCGGGCAGTGGACAGGTAGAGGAGTCAGGAGGTGGGACAGGGGATGACAGGGTGGCCAGAGGGTCCACCAGCCATCCCCAAAGTAAAAAAAAGCAACAAAGCAATAGAAAAGAAAGAATGAGAATTAGAGGCTGAGGGTACAGAAAGTAGAAATTCTGAGCAGAAAACCTTGACATAGATTCATTCAAATCTGCTGCACTTTCCCTGCAAGGGGCTAGAACTGAGGATTTGAGCTGTTAACAGCATCCACTGGGGCAAGACCAAGTGTGTTCAGGACAGTATGGCTATAGACAACAGCTCTCATTGGAGACTCAGAGTCTCATCTGTGATAGAAGTTGGGGGATGGTTTGGTTTTCTGAAGAAAGGAATCATGCTCTGCATGCCAGGGCCCACCCAGAACAGCCTTCCCTTTGATGGGGGAGGCTGAGGCCTATGATGCAGGGGGCCCCCAGGTCTACAGGAGGAGCTCAGGCCTTTGCCTTGCTGCCCCACAGAGCCCTCTTGGTGCTGCTAGGGGAGTCCCATGCTTTATCCCAGCAGAGAGGTCCTCCAACACCCTCTAGAGACCCTTCCTTCAGTCCCCAGGAGGGAAAAGTGAGCCTCACTGGTGCTGCCACAGGGCTCTGTGCTCCCAGTACCCAGCAGGCCAGGATCATTTACTCAGGCCTGTCAAATATTTGGTCCCCATCTACTCTTTTTCTGGAACTGTCCTAGGAGCTCGGGACATAACAGTGACAAGCTAAATCGGTGCACTGTGTCTGCCTTTATCCTGATTGGACTGCAGCTCCATGCTGGGAGAGGCCTGACCTCAGCCATCAGCCACTCACCTCCCTCTGAGCAGGCTCAGCTTCTCTAATCTGGAAGCAGATGCTGCAAAGGCTGGAGCCCTTCTGAGGCTACCATGGGTTGGGGGCCTTCTTCAGTGCCTTAGTTCCCACATCTTCAGAGAGCAGGGTTAGGGAAGACCCAGGGTGCACAAACTTCAGCAGGACAGGACCAGATAACAACTTTAGGCTTTGCAGGCCAGAGGGAAGTCAAGCTCTAGCTCCCGGTGCTTACTGTAAAGCTGATGCAAACACTGTCTTGTCTGAGAGAAACTGGCCTTCTTGTTCCCAAGTAATTTAGATAAGGAACCTTCAATCTATAGGAGATAGCCTCACACAATCTAAGGGCAAAAGTGGGCTCTAATTTAAACAAGACAGCATTCCCTAACTCCAGAGGGCTGGCCCTCCCAGCCTCTCCTGGGCAGCAGAATGAACTACATCTTCTCAGTGACTTCTATGTGAATCCTGTTTGGACGACCCACAGTGGTCCTCTCTCCACCTGAAGCATGGGACCCAGTTTGGTTCCTCAGAAAAGGGCCTGACACACAATGGCAAGCCATATATGGCCACCAGCTATGAAAGGTCTCAACAACTTCACAGGATTGTTAGAAAATAACATGAGACAGACCATGTCCCCTTCATGCATAATGTGTTTGCTACCTGACCCCTTCCAGATCTAGGGCTAAGCCACCACCCTCTTCTAGTGACAGGTGTGAGCCCACACATGCAGCTCCTAAGAATCATTCTTACCTGTCTAATGTTGGATAGGGAGAAAAAATACACACTGTCTGGTGACACATGAGCTACCTAACTTGGGCTTCTGTCACCCAGGTTGGCCGGCTCTGTGCTGTCTGTGCAGGTGCTGCCTTATGGGCCATGTCAGAGCTCCAGAATCTACGCTGTGCTCACCACCAACACCAGCACCGGGAGCTAGAGCTTGACTTCCCTCTGGCCTGCAAAGCCTAAAGTTGTTATCTGGTCCTGTCCTGCTGAAGTTTGTGCACCCTGGGTCTTCCCTAACCCTGCTCTCTGAAGATGTGGGAACTAAGGCACTGAAGAAGGCCCCCGGAGCTCACAAGAGACCATGACAGGACAGAGGTCTTTTGAGTATTTGGGATAGGTGGCAAGAGGGACAAAGAAGAAAGAGAATAAGGCAGATGAAAGTGGCTTCTGCTGCCTGTGGAGACCCACACCCATGCCAAGGGGGCAAAGGGTCGAGTGAGGACACAGAGGAGAAGGGCTTTGGGTATCTAAGCACCACATAAAGACGAGCACCATCTTTACCCACAGCAGGTGGCCAGCTTGCTGTGCTGACATCTCAGTGTCTGACTCAGAGCCACTTTAAACAATACTGGCTCTGCTCATCATAAGAGCTTCTTAGCATCCACATGGCTCTGACCTACACCCTGCCCATCTTGCCCCTCCCAGGGCAAATCCTCCTCGCCCTGGCCTTGCCTTGGTCTGGCATCAGCACTACTCTGATCACAGTGACATGCAGACTTTATGACAGATGGCAGCCAAAGCTGCTCACCTGTCTCCAACATAAGTTCAGTCAATAAGTGCCTGACATCTTTCTAGGTAACCTCCTCTGTGAACTCTCCAGACTGAAGTCTGAGCAATTGCAGCTCAGGGTCCTCTAAGACCCCAGGGGAGGCAGCTCCCCAAGGAGGTACTTACTCAGCTGACTTCCAGAAGTGCCCGGGGTGTGAGAGCCGCCGGTTCAGCTTGGGTAGCTTCTCCAGCATGTCCATCAGCAGGCTGAAGCTGGGTCTCTCCTGTAGGTCAAAAGCCCAGCAGGCAGACAGGATCTCCTGCAAAACAAGCAGCCATTAGCAGTGCATGTGCTGGCTGGGAAGAAGGGCATGGCCAGGGCACCCACAAAGCACTTCTATAACATTCTCAAGGGCCCTGGCTGGTGGCCTTGGGAAGACACTGCCAATAACATGAAAGGGCTTCTGTGCTTCTAGTTCAAAATGAAATGCATGAACTTTCCAGCTCCCTCCTTCCTCCTTAGGCCCCTTCTCCCCTGAAGTAACAGCCCTGGCCAGTGAGCACAGACTAATAATGAAAAGGAGAGCTGGAGTGGCCGTGGCTGGCTTCTGGACCATGAAGTTGGAGAGGGCAGTGTCTCACATAGCCTGTGACACTCAGCAATGCAAGAGTCTGTTCCTAGATATAACAAGGCCCATGGAGTTGCCTGCTAAGTCAGGAAAACTGCAGAGATCAAAGACCTAAGAGACCAAAGCCCTCTCTGCGCAGGGTGGGTGTGTGTGCACACGTGTGTGGGGGGGTGTGTTGCATGTAGGAAGCTATGCTATGAAACAAGGCCAGGCTTGGTAAAGAGAGAGAAGGACTTGAAATTGAAAAGAGAATTTGGGGACCAACGGTGATGAGTGCTAGGATAAAATAGTAAAGGAGGCCCCCCCAGCTTACAGACCCATTTAGATGGGAATGGAAAATAGAAAAAAAGGCAAAAGACTCCGTGAGAAGAAGCCAAGTCTATCAAATGGGAGCTCTGACAAGAGAAGATAAGAAAGAGGGCGGGAATTATTGAAGAGAAAATGAATTTTTCCTTTACTTTCAAAAGAAGTGGCTGAAGAGACCCAATGGGGTGAGCACTCTAAAAAGAGAAACAGCCCACACTCAGATATGTTTTTATGAAATTTCACGACAGCAAGGATAAAGATTCCAGATGCTTCCATCTACAAAAGGTTCAGGACCAGACTGACATGAGTTCTTAATAAAACACTTGATAATTAATGGACACCAGAGAAAAACTTTTGTGTTCTAAAGGGAAACTAATTTTGAACTCACAGTGCTACTCCTTTTTTTTTTTTTTTTTCTCAGCCCCCCACAGTGCTATTCCTGATGTGACACAAAATAAGGACTTTTTAGATGTGTAGTCAAGATTGTCTCTCACATACCTACTGTGGGGCGGGGGGGGGGGGCAGTTTCTTTAGTTATATTCTTATTTTGCAAGACTGAAAACCAAGAGAGAAAAAGATATGCAACACAGGAACACTGCAGGGCTGGGAGACAGCTCAGTGAAAAAAGTGTTCGACGAACAAGCACAAGGTCCTGAGTTCAATCCCTGGTACCACAAAAAGAAAAAAAAAAAAAAACTACAATCAACCCAGAAAGGAAATCAAAGGTCACCATTTCAGGTGACCAGAGTGAGTGAGCCTGAAAAGAGTGAACAGATTTCCTTAAATCAGAAGGCAGAGGGCGCTGCAAGACCTCAGGAAGACCGGTAAGGCGCTTCTCTCCAGAAAACCATCACATGGCTGGCACCTGGCTGCAATCCTAGCTACTGGGGAAGGCTGCTGTGAAACCTGGGAGCAACCTGGGCACAACCTGGGCAACAAAGTGAGATCCCATCTCCTAAGGGAGGATGGCGCAAGGATCGATGAGGAACTACAGGAAAGATGTGAAACTGCATGAGAAAGCCCTGGTCCAAATGCAAAATCAACAAAGCCATGAGCCTTTGAGTAACTAAGAGAATAGGAGACCCACAAAGAAGAAAATGTAACCCCAGCAGAGGAGCTTTCCAAAGTACATGGCATACATGTAGCTCTTGATGCCATTCTCACTGTTTCTAATCTCACCTTTGCCTCCGTCTACAGGCGCAGCCTAGGAGATTTAATCGGGGAAACACAAAGCCACCCTGAAGGAGAAGCCAGTAAAGGGAAAGCTGCCCAGGTTCTGCAGCAGAAGGAAGAGAGTTAAGGAGAAAAGAGCCGATGGAGCAAGGAGTTGGCGCTTTGGACAGCGACCTGGAGGAAGGGGCTGCCACCTTTCAACCAAGGTCTTTCTGGCCTCCTGTGTACATGGATTCCTAGGGAAAATGACAAAGTCACTGCTGGCTCTGCATGAGGCAGAGCCTAAGGGGCCGCCCCAAAGGCAACCCCCACTCTGGGCTGAGTCGCAATCACCACTGCCCACGAGAACAATTGTTAATAAAAAAGACCAGACCCTACAGGAGACATAGCTCTGAGCCAGAAGCAGGCAGCTGACACATTTCCTGTCTCCACCCCTCCTTCTTTCTGGCCTCAATTTATTCTTAAAAGGCTTCCTCACTCTTCTTTATAAGAAATCCTTGCAATTCTTTCCAGCATCTTCAGAGAGCTTATTTCAAATGACAGCAGACTCGATCTACTTCAGTCCACTGCAGGACCAGTCAGAGGGTCGAGGAGCACAACACTCATGGGGGTTTGCTCCCCTGAAAACGACACCAGAAGACTCACCTGCAGCTCCAACCCAGCTGACAGGGGTTAATTGATAATCTCATCAATTAGTGCTAGACTCTGGCTGTGTTCCAGAATTATCTGAGGAGCTTCATTTAAAAATAAAACACTTCGGGAAAAAAATATATAGCCTTTGTCTGATCTCAGGTCAATTAAATTGATCTGGGGGGTAACCCAGGTCTTTGTTAATTATTTAGATGTACTGGGAGCAGAACCTAGGGATATTCCCCACCCATCAGTCCTCTTTTATTTTTTGTTTTGAGACAGGGTCTGCCTAAGTTGCCCAGGTTGGACTTGACCTTAAGATTCTTCCACCCCAGCCTGGGCCTTTTAAACAGCTGAGAGATGATTCTTACTGGGAGCAAAGTGCTGACTCTCTGCAGCTCTCTGACAGGGGCTGCTCTGCTCCAGGTCTCCCACTGCTGAGGACGGCACTCAGGGCTCTGCTCCAAGGTGCCAGCATACAGAAAGGAACTGAGGGTGGCTGGCCAGATGGTTCAGCAGTCTAAAGCACTTGCTTAGGAAAGCTTAGGTAACCACAGGGACCGTGGTTGGATCCCCAGCACCACATGCTGCACTAGCCCCACCCCCAGGGCAAGCTGAGCAGGCCATTAAAAAAAAAAAAAAAAAAAGAAAGGAAAAGAACTGAGGCTGACGCAGAAAAATGACTAAGGATATCTTTTTCTTTCAAAACATATGTATTCTGTTTTGTACATAGATGTCTATACAAAGAAATCCTTAATCAGTTACTGTAAAGGTAAAAATTGGAAATGACCTAAATATAAAGTGACACAATACACATTATCATGCAGTCACAGGACAGGGGGGCAGGTAATAAACATTTGTTAGAAACCTGAGTTAGGGCCAGGGATATAGCTTGGCAGCATGGTACCTGCCTGGAAAACTCAAAGTCCTGACTTCCATGCCAGTTTAAAAAAAAAAAAGTAACCTGATATAATAAAGTACCATGTGGAAAAATGTCATGACATGGTATTATTATGATTTTCTTCAAGATACATGCTTTTAAAAGGCTAGAAAGTGCTGGGCATGGTACCACACACCTGTGATCTCAGCACTCAGGAAGCTGAGGCAGGTGGATTGCTGTACCATGGAGTACACACTGAGTTCAGGACCAGCCTGAACTATAGACCAGCCTGTCTCAAAAAAAAACAAGACTGAAAGGCAATCCAGGCACTGTGGTGTATGCCTGTAATACCCACCCTCAGGAGGCAGAGGCAGGAGGACTGCTACAAGTTTGAGATCAGGTTTGGGTTACACAGCGAGTTAAAGACCAGCATGCACTACATTGCTAGACTTGGTCTCAACCCAAGCAAACACAGGCAGATGGCCAGGCATGGCGACACAGGCTTGTAATCCTAGCAGTCCGACAGGCTAAAACAGAAGAATTTCTAGTCTGAGTACAGCCTAGGGAACTTGGTGAGACCCTGTCTGAAAATAAAATTGAAAAGGAAAACAGGGCCCATAGCTCAGAATGAAGGGTAGGCTCTGGGTTCAACCCCCAAGAGACCAAAAAAAAAAAAAAAGACTGGAGACAATCGAGGTTCCAGCTGCCCGGGCTCCACCAGGGAGGCGCTCATCACTCCACCTGCCCAATACACCAGGTGCAGCTGGATCAACTGATCCAGAAGTCTGGTATGGAGTTGCACACTAGCCTCTCAGCATCACTCTTAGAAAACATTTTGTGTATCAAATGATGTATACAATTGTGGAACGTAGTAGATCAAATACAATGTCATTTGGCTGCTTTTTTTTTTTTTTTTTTTTTTTTTT
>PVKN010000339.1:0-35924 GCA_004027915.1 Capromys pilorides | reverse complement strand
AGTTGCCTGAGCTTTCCTAAGCAGGCGCTTTAGACCACTGAACCATCTCGCCGGCCCCACAATACCATTTTAAATGAGCCCTCTCAGAAGCCTTAGCTGCCTGCTACTGGTCTATGAAGTTCTCTGAGGAAGATGCAATTGGATTGCTCAGTGTCCTGTTCAATAGCTGGTGGTCCTGCGATGACTTTGACAAGAAACTCGCGGTCTATTTCAACATAAAGCTGGAAGGGACCGAGCGCTCCCTCTGTGAAGCTCCTGCGGCAGTGACCAAGGACAAGGCCCTGTACAGTGCTATCGATCACATGCACACTCGGTCATCCCGATCACACTGGAAAAAACACTGAGTTGAGCCCAGGTTTTCCTTATCTAGGACTGCGCCATGATATGGAAGCTCCCTGTGCAAAGAAACCGGTCAAGGAAACCATCCAGAAACAAGAATGTAGCGGCTATAATTAAGATTCCACATTGTGATACAAGTTCATCAGAGGAATTCTGACTTTTTGTTTGTTTGTTTGTTTGTTTTGCAGGACAGGGGTTTGAACTCATGACCTTGCACTTGCCAGGCAGGCCCTTGTGCCTTGGAGGTGACTTGTTTTTGACTAGTCATGAAAACCCAGAGAAAGGACCAGTACAGAGTCTCAAACACTGAGCACAAGTAAATAGCTTTGTTGTTTAAAAAAAGAAAAAAAAAAAAAAAAGGACCATATACCCTGGCATAACCTATTTGCATCCTGATTAGTGATTTTTCAAATCTTCTTTAGTGTCAGTAGTGAAGAGGCCTTTATATTGTAAGTACCTGTTGTATTCACTCTCCAAAGCAGCACCTCCTGGGGGCAGAGCCCAGCCATCAGATGAAGGACAGCCACGTCGCAGGCCCAGCCTCCCCCAAGCCCTCCTCCCCACCAGCAGGAGCTACTCACGCTGACTTCCTTGCCCAGGCTGATGGAGGCCAGCACCCGCTTCATTCCTTCCCCACTTCCAACCTGCCAGATCAAGGCCTCTGCAGGCTGGTGCTTAAAGGGCCAGTCTCTTGCTTGTAGCTCATACCAAACAGTCCTGCGGAGATCCACAATGGCATGAGCTCCGGGGCTGTGTGGCCCAGTCCAGGCCCAGAGGTTCTGAGGACTGGGGTCCACCCCAGCCTTCTTTCCCCCATCCGCAGGGGATGCCATGGTAGCAGCTGAGAGACCCCTCCTGGGCCCCTCGGGATCTGGGCCTGGGCCCCTGCTTGTACTGTGGGGTCAAGGCCAAGATAGCACAGGTCTGGACAGAATGCTGAGCTTGCCCTGGTCCAAGCCTGTCCTCAGCTCTGCTGCCTTCTAGCTGCAGGACTGTGGTGCAACTGCTCAACCTCAGTAGGCTGGCAACTGCTGTGAGGCTGCTGGAGAAGAGCCAAAATGCCAAGCCCAGTGCAGGGCACACATCATGCCTTGGCCATGACACAGTGAAAGGTCTGAGGAAGAGCTGCTCTCAGGCCACAAAGGGGGAGGGGGCGTGGCACCAGAGAGAAGACAGGGTGACTGGGAGGGGCCTTCCTCAGCCACTGCAATCCCCTCAGCGTCCTGAATGGGGACATTCTAATTAGACCGGCACGATCCGTTATAGGAGCCCCTCGCTACCCCAGGCTGCTGAGCCACTATTCTATGCAGAGCCGAAGGGCAATGTGCGCTGCACACATCAGACAGACAGCAGACTGGGAAGACGTGGCGGTAGGGAAATGGATATAACCTGTCTCACTGGGTTTTACTCACTGAGTACTGAAGTGATACTTTACCTGTGCTGGTTAAGGGGAACTGTTGAAACTACTTGATTTGTTTCTTTCTCATGTAGTGGCCATCGTACCTGCAAGGACCTATCTGATTGCAGTGTATTCCTCTCAGGCACTGCCCCAGTGTGCATGGGCAGTAGAGGCTGGTCAGCAGGATGCCCAGGGATCCAGGGAGGGAGGGACAGTCACTGCTTGGCTCTGGCCAGTGCCCCGGCAGGTGGGTGGGTGAGACTGACGAGCAGCACTGACACTGTGACCTAACTGAGTCCTCGCAACCCCACTGTCTTGGAGGTGCTGCCATCCTGGAGCTGGGAGACAGGGGTCAGGGATGGGGTCCCTCGGCCAGCAGGTGCTCAAGGCCAGGTTTGTTCCTACTCCAAAGCCCAGGCTCTAAGCAGCTTGGCAGACACCTCCCCTGCCTCCTGTGGCCTCCTGTGGCCACAAGGGCCCTGGCTGTGGGGCACACCCCGGCTCCAAGCACCGGGTACCTGCTTACCCAAAGGCATAGACATCCGCAGCTCTGGAGAAGGGTAGCTGGTCCTCGTCCTTCCCGGGGGTCATCTCACGCACAATCTCAGGGGCCAGGTAGCACAGCCAGTCATGGGACAGCTTCAGCTGGTTCTCACGCCTGGGGGTCGAGAAGAGAACACAGCCCCTCAGCAGGCCTCCCTGGCACCATCTGCCCACACAGTGCAGGTGAAACACCTGAGCAGCACACGGATCCCAGCCTGGCTCAGGCATCAGTGCCTGTAGGGGCTTCACAGAAGACACCAGAGCCAGGCTCCTCCAAGGAAGAAGCCAGCAGCGGGTATGGGCTGGCTGCAGCACCTGGCCCTCTGCTGGGCCTGTCCTCTCACATCTGCTGCGGACAGTGCCTGGCTGCCCTCTTCCATCCCCTTTGAGGATGGAGGAAGTAAGAGCTTAACACACAGCCCTAACACAGAAATGTGACCTGGACCCTCACCTGGGTTGGTGAGCAGCCAGGTCAAAAATGAGCTGGACCCCAGCCTCCATGGGGCTGAACCTGAGAACCACATGCCACAAGGACTGAAATGCCACCCAGGCCAATTCCCATCAGCACCGCAAGGGCAAGCCCAAGGCTCCCGGCGCGCCCAGCGGCCAAGTCAGCTTCTCAGTAGCACAGCTTCAGTTCCTGGACCCCGAGCAAGGCCAACCAACACCCCAGCTCCTCCTGTCCCACCTTGACCCCCAAGGCCAACTCACCGCTCCTCTCTGACCACACCCGAGATCCCAAACAGCCCGAAGTCGGTGATGACCACTTTGCCATTGTCGTAAAAGACATTCTTGGATTTGAGATCTTTGTGCACGATGCCCTTGGCATGCAGGTACCCCATGCCCTGGAAAACAGTGAGGCTCGTGTCAGGGGCAAGAGAATGAACGGTGATGCTGAGTTTCTACCTTGTGACAGGCTCCATGCCGGATGTTCCCCAGGTCCCCTCACAGAATCCTCACAACCTTGTGCTGCATATTGTCTCCGCATGACAGATGAGGACTTCTGAGGCTCCGAAAGGCAAGGTCTCTTCCCCCAAGGTAGACAGCAGCTAACTGAGCTGGGATCTGACTCCAAGCCAGTCCACGCTCTTTCCACCCCATAAGGCTGCCAAACAGTCATCTTAGACTCGGATGGGTTGCAAGATGTGGACAGGTGGTTGCCGGGAAGCCAGAGAGTGTGAAGAACCTATTATGGAATACTGGTTGGTGTGTAGCTCAGTGGTACAGCGCTTGCCTAGCATGCCTGTCAGGTCATAAAGCACTCCAACAAGTTGGGGTCGCCATAGGGATTTGCACAGCTGGCCTCTGCTCTTGGGCAACATCAGGGTCAGGAGTGGAAGCAGAGGCATTTCCACAAAGGGGTCCTCAAATTTGGCCACTGCCACTGTCCATGCCACAGTGGGAAGAGCCACGGTGTGATGAATACTAAAACCCAGGGTTTGAGTTTCATCTCAGTCAAGATCCTAACTCACCAAATGGCCTCAGACACAGTGCTAACTTCTCCACGGCTCAGTCTCCTCAGCTGCCCAATGCAAAGGGGGTGGGAGTGATTTCTGAAGTGTGCTCTTTGGAAAAAACACTGCCCGGCCAGGTGCAAGGAACACAGGAGACTTGGGTACTCTGGTGCCCAAGGGGACAGCGCTACACACCTTGGCTCAGTGCCATCCCAGGCAGCTCAGAGAACTGCAGCAATAAAACTACTCTCCACACCTCGTGCATCACACCTGTGCAGAGATGTCTTTGGCTAAAAAGGTGTGGCTGAGAAGGGATGGGAAGGGGACAGTTGGTGAAAGACATGCCCACTTAGGAAACAGAGTCAGCCACACACCAGAAGTGGACAGAACTCAGCCCCAGGAAGAGCACGGGAGAAGCATTTAAGTGAAGGAGATTCTCCTCTGAAAAACGGCCCCTTGCCTTGGGCCTGTGGAGAGCTGTCTGTGATGGGACAGCAAGCTCTAGGAAGGCTTTCCCCAAACTCTGTCTGGGATGCAAGACTGACCTTCCGAAAGCCAACCAAGGCGTGAGCCTTCCCAGGAGCCAGACAGAGCCACAGAGTCTACATGGGCTGAAACTAACCGGACAGGTCACTGCGCTACTCTGAGCCTTACTGTTAAAACAGGTAACATAACTTGAACAGGCAAATTTAAAAGAACAGGATGTACATGGCCGGTTCTGGCTGTTGATGTTCCTTTTCCAGAATTCCACAGGTATCTCTCAGGTCCAGAAATTATAAATTCTTTCACCAAAGGTCCAGCCGCTTTTATCTCTTTTGACTGAAGCATCAGAGATAAGTCCACAGAGGAAGTGACACTTAGGCCCCAGCAGGAGAGGAGGGTTTCTGAGCAGGGAGAAAGAAGCCAGCAAAGGCAGCTTCCACTTATGCAGCTCTACAACCTTCTAGTGACTCATCTCTGGGGCCTAGAATCATCCTGAAGGCTCATCATCCTGACTCAGCAGTCAGCACCCAGACACACGCCCCAGAGGCAGAGACAGAGAGGAGCCTGGGGGAGGGGCGGAGCAGGGAGGGAAGCAGAGTTAGCGAGATGGGGGGGTAGCGCACGAGCACGTGCTCGCTCTCTCTCTCTCTCTCTCTCTCTCTCTCTCTGCAGCTTCCTACTCTGAACGACAATGGACCACAGGGAAAGCAGAAATGGCAGCTCTGCGCTTCAGTTTTCAAAAGTTTAATTCATTAGCTCGGTGACCTAGAAATATCACTTAATGGCATGGATATCTTGGTTTATCCATGAATACCAATGTGATTTTTATGTTTTCTAAAGACAGACACACAAGACAAAGAAGGAAGAGAGAATAGGAAAACAGGAAGCAAGGAAGCAAGGAAAGAAGGAAGCAAGGAAGCAAGGAAGGAAGGAAGAAAGAAAGAAAAAAGAAAAGGGAGGAAAGACAGATGGGGAAAATTTTTGTGGAGCTGGTAAGAGACTACAAATTGTCAACATAAGGAAAGAAAAGAACTTCTATTCAGCTGCATTTCAGTTTTTTTGGGGGGCCTGTTTTTTTGCTAAATAAAGCAACAAATGAGCTCTTTCACTTCAATTTACTTTTTAAAATAAGAAATGAAGGGGCTTTTCACTTGGGTGCAAGGGCCTGCCCTCAGAAAAACGGCCTTGCAAACATCACAATAGAAGGCTTGGATCCTGTGCCCCGGAAGTTCAACGCCACCTCGCCCTTTCCAACAAACATCCACACGAGCACTGCAGGCCAAACGCCCTGTCCACGGATGACTGTGCCTTATGTTTGCACCAACTGGCTGAGGGCGAGGGCACAGGCAGCCCCATTTTACAAGGAAGAAAATGCAGCCTCCAAGGGACTAAGGAACCTGCCCAAGACCACACAGCTACTGCAACCAGGAGCTGGGCTTTTAGAACCAGCTGAGTTCCTCCCCAGCCAATTCAGGTCTACCCGTGCTGATCAAGTGAACAGCTCCAGCTATGAGTACAAAAGACGGGGACAGAAGAAAGGAGATGGGCACCAGCCAAGGAGTCCCAGCTAGGAGGAGAAGCAGAGCACGCAGCCACCCCATCCTAACACATGCGGATGCAGTGGGGGGCAGGACGAGGGCTCTGAAGGCAGCCTCAAGCCCCCCTCTGGCTGCTGCATGTTCCGTACCTTGATGATCTCCTGCGCGATCTGCCTGGTCTTGTTGATGTCCAGCGATGTCTTGGGGTCCCTCACAAACGAATGCAACGTCCGCCCCTTGCAGAAGCTGTTGAGGGTGGTGGGCTCTATCAGGTTGGGGACTGGCCCAGCCACAGAGGCCGTGTCCCCACCCACTTCAGGTATGTTCTCCACAAAGCGTACCCGTCTATAACTGAACTCAATGTCCATTCCTGCTGGGGTCCAGCCTGCGAGGGCTCAGATGCCCCCACTCCAAGCCCCTTCCTGTCTACGGCCCAGGCCCACCCAACCTGCATCAGAACTCCTGTCCCATCAAGCTCCCTGCAACCCAGGGTGGCCACGGCAGCAGGGCCAAGGCAGGACCACAGGCAGCAAAACTCAAAATGGACAAGAACCCGGCCTCTTCCAGCTGCTGCCAGGCAACATCAGGGCTCTGGTGCTCACTATATAGCATCTCTTGATTTTTTTTTTTTTTTTTAAACAAAGCCACGCACAAAGAGGGACAAGGCGGGGAGGGGGGCTGTCAGAGGATTGCAGTGATTATGGAAAAGGGGGCTTGCCTCCACCTACATCAACTCCAAATCCAGGGTGAGGAAGGACCCAGGCAGGGGTGGCTCCTTTTCCTGTTCTGGGGGGAGGCTGGCTCATGTGATCTTGGAGGATGGGGCGTTTTTAGGAAACATCTCCTAGAAGTAAGGTTCTCGGCATCTCAGAAGCATTAAGAACCAAAGGGCCAAGGCTATGGAACACCGCTGATGGCCTCCTATCTGCGTCCTATTTTCCTCAGCATACTTCTAAAACATATTGTTTCCTTGTTAATGAACACTGTGCTGTTTCATTATGGGTATAAGCACCTTTTCACTGATTCCCACCTCTTAAAAAATGGGGTGATGAGGGGAGGGAGATAGGGGAGGTGGGGACAGCAGGAGGGGCTGGGAAGGTGGGGCTGCAGGGCTGGTGTGACCACAGCCAGGCTCCCTGGGCATCAGCTTGTCCTGCTTTGGGCTGCAATTTCATCCCCCTCACCAAGAGAACCTGGTGATCCCATTCTGCTCAGGGGTTTTAGGGGTGGTTTCGGACCTCACAGATAAACAACCAAAATGGATATTAAATTTTACTTACTTCACTGCTTTGAAAAGAAAAATATTTTTTTCTGAAAATATAAGACCCAGGTACAGGGAACACCACACAATGTTAACGAGGTTTCTCTTGGCACCATGAGATTAAAGTGATTTTTTTAAAAATTATTAATTTCTGTCTTTTTTGAGACAAGGTCTCCCTATGCAACTCAGGCTGGCTTTGAACTCACTTTGTAGCCCCGGTTGGTCTCAAGCTCCCAATGATCCTCCTGCCTCAGCCCCCCAAGTACTGGGATTATAGGTATACAGCACCACACCCAGCTAAAGTAATTTTTAGATTCTTCTTGAAACTTCTGTGTTTGAGTTTCTCTAATGACCTCATGTTGCTTTCCCTAACTTAGAAGTACACAACAATATCATAGATGTCATGGGCTTTGTTTGGTGTCACAGCTCTTGAGGAAGAGACAGGCAGGGTGGGAGCAAAGCATTGAGCACGTGGCCCTGGAGAAATGAGTGTGCGACAGCAAAGCAGCAGGGGCCTGGGATGCAGCTCAGCAGTAGAGCTCTCACCTACTATGTACAGGGATATAGGTTCGATCCTTAGCATTGCCAGGAGAAAAGTGAAGCAGAAAAAGAGGAGGAGAAAAAAGAAGAAGAGGAAGACGAGAAGAAGGAGAAGGAGGAGGGGGAGGAGGACCCCAGCTCTAAAGCCGCGTGAGAAAAACAAGGTGCAAACCAGCAAGGCTTCTCCCACCTTTTTTAATAAAGGCATAGTTGAAAATTTACTCAGCACATGCAAAGTCTTTATTTTAATGTTGGGAATGAAGATATTTACCACATCCACCTCTGTCCGGGTGGCAGGAGACTTGACTTCTGCTCTGGACTAAAAATTCTCAGGGGGAGTATCACTGTATTTATGTTTACTATCAGTGGGGTTCTCTAAGCAGGAAGCAGCACCCCATTTTCCTCCTTTATATTTTTTTCTGTGCAAACTTGCATGCCCTCAGGGCTGGCCAGGGCTGCTCACCTGGTGATGATGGCCAGGTGGGGCGGGTTCATGCAGGCGCCCATGAAGAGCACCACGTTCTCGTGCCGCGTCTGCCGGTAGTTCATCACCTCCTTCTTGAACAGCTTCAGGTGGTCCTGGTTGTGGCCGTCCATCTCCAGCAGGCGAATGGCTACCTCGCCGTGCCAGCGGCCACGGTGCACACGGCCCCAGCGGCCCTGCCCGATGAGCTCGCCCAGCTCCACCTGCTCGAAGGGGATGTCCCACTCCTGCAGGTACACGCTGGTCTGGCTGGCCTTGCGGGAGATGGGGCCCCGCCAGGGCCGGCGGGAGCTTGGCAGGTCGTCCACCTCGTCCTCATCATCTTCAGCCTCTGACTTGCCAGCCTCTGGCTCCTCGGCCTGGACAGAAGGCGGGAATTAAATGAGGGGGCAGGGGGCAGGTCAAGGGCTTCTCTTCCCCTCAGGAGCCTCAGCCAGGCAAGCGGGGAGAGGGCTGGATCTGAACGCCCGACTCCAGGCACAGCTGCCCTGCTCACTGTGGCCACTGGACCTCTGTGTCTTCATACACAAAATACAGTTGCTGGCCCACGTCACTGCCAGTCCCCCATCCTGTAAAGCTCTAAGATCTACCCAAGAGCAACAGCGTCTAATTGTTTAGGGAGCAGCACCGACATCCCAGCAGGGAAGACCTCAGCTGCAGTCACCCTTCTGGTCCTCCCTTGTTTAAGCACTGTGTAAGCAAGGATCTAGGTTCAGTTCATACTTTTGTTCAAAGGTCTAGACAGCAATTTTTGATTTTTTTTTTTTTTTTCTGTACCCAGGATGGGACTTGGGACCTTGTGCTTGCCAGGCAGGTGCTTATGCTGCTGGGCTATCTCCATGGCCCTATACAGTGATTCTTGAACTTGGCTTTGATCAGAACCATCAAGCATCCTAGGTTGACAGTGTTCGTCCTGACTATGCACCATGCACCAGGAATACCCTTGCTAGACCCGGCCTGCCACCCTCGGTAGATGCCCCACACCCTGGGGAGGGCAGAAGAAGCCAGCGGCTGCCTGTGGCTTCAGCGTAGCACCCTCACTCACCTCCGCCTCGTGAGCCTCCACCACCTCGGCTTTTGGCTGGTCATCAGGCCTAAGAATAAGACAGGCTCTGTCAGGAGACCCTGGGCTGGGCAGGGGCTCCTGGGGCAGGTCTGAGGCCAAGGCTGCCAGGCCTGGACCTATACTGTGAGCCACCTGGCGGTGGGCAGGCAGCGTGGATGCAGTGGGGACAGAAGGAGGCTGGGGACCAGGCCCACCCCTGCTAGGGCCTCAGCCTTCTCTCTAGGCTGAACTGGGGGTGGCTGAGGACAAGGGGCGGGCACTACCACCCAGGCTCCTTCAAACGTGTCACTTTGGCCCAGGAGTGCACAGCATACACACAGGCCTCAGGATCCGACAGGCTTGTGTCTGAGCACGCTGCTGCTTCCTCTCTGTGACCCTCCCATCTAACTAGGCCTTTCTGGGCTGACTGTACATTAGGGACACAACAGGACTGCACAAGGAAGCCGAGTCAAGGGAGCAGGCCAGCCTGCCTTGGAGGAAGGGCTCCCTCAGGGGGACCTATGTTCAGTGGATCTAACTCAAATGCCATTGCTCACCCTCCTGGGCCACCAGCCTGCCATGGCTTGGCACACAGCACCACCCACGGCGAACTGCACTGGCACAAGGAAACCCTTATCTGGCATGAGCAGCAATCGGGCACTGCAGCCTCCAGCCAGCTAGGCCAGGCCCTGGCAATGCCCACAGCAGGAGGGTCAGAGATTTAAGGGCACGGCTGGGAGGCAGCTGGGGATTTGGGTTGGATCTCAGGTCCCCGGGCAGAGGAGGGACATCAGGCACAGGGACTCCTACCGGGTACTGTCAGCGGCAGCGGCAGCATCAGAAGGTGGCACAGCCTGGGGAAAGGCTGAAATGTCTGAGAAACAAAGCAGAAACACAAAGCGTGAGGCCACTTTTCCCAAACCCAAGACCCCACACCTGACCAAAAGGAGGAAGTCGCCCCCTGCTCTGAGCAGCTGCCCCCCCTTCCCCAGGCCACTCCCACAGGGAGCAGCTTCAAAGCTGAACCCTCCCCAAGAGCTCAGCTCCCATGGTTCTTCTTCCACGCACACTGCTCTGACCCAGGAAGGGGCTCTTGTGGGTCAGGCTGGATCTCCTCAGTCAACACCAGGTGGCCAAAGGGTCAAAAGCCAGCTGGGATACACTGGAGGGGAGAGGAGCCAGGGCCACCCTGTGCAGGGTCTTCCTGGTGGGAGGCAGAGCTGGCTCTCATAGCTCTTGAAAGTAGGAACACCTGACAGCAGAAACCACAAGTTCCTTAGGACACCTGGTGCAGCTGCTGGGCATTTCCAGAGCAACCCTCCCCGCTTGCTTCCAGGATTAGGTTGTTCCAAGCTGGGCAGCTGAGACTGACTCCTGGCCAAGGAGCATTAGCACTTAAGATCCCTGCCTGTCTAGCAGCACCTAGGATAGTACTATAAGGCCTGGAGGTTCTTGGGGTGGCTGGACTCCTCACTCCTTAAAGCAAAAAGAGAGCTAGGAATTGATAGCAACTTGAGCAACAGCAACCCTGCCTTGGACAAAGGTCCTCCCACTCAACCATAAAACTTGCCTTGCCCTTTCTCCAAAGCTGTCTCTGAAGGTCATCAGAACCAAAAGTTAATATGTCCAAAACTTTACAGACTTAGACGAGAGGCTTTTTTTTTTTTTTTTTTTTAATTTATGTGTTTGATACAAAGCCTCACTGCTCGTAGCCGGTGACTGCTCGGGGCAGTGCAGGCTCGGGACAGGGCTGGTTCGGCATGCAGTGCTGGGGATTGAACCTGGATCCCTGAGCTTGCCAGGCAGGCACTTAGACCACTGAGCCATCTCCTCAGCCCACAAACTTGGACAATCTGCTAGAATCTTACCATGGCAATTCACTCATGTACCTGCCACCCTGTAGTTTTTGGGAGACCCTGGACTTCAAAGCCTCTGCTGAGGCCTCCCCAGACACTGCCACATGGTGTCCAGACTGCCATGGTGGCCTGGCATATCCACCCACCCAGCATTTTCAAAATGTTTCCACAGAAGACAAACACGCCTGGGGGTCAGGGAAGTGAAGATGGGAGAGTAAGAGCACTCCAGGTTAGAGGGCAAAAGCCTTTGGACACCCCACACTTTTCCTAAAAATGAAAAGCATACTGTGAGGCCGCTCTAACACACGGCTATGTCCACTTTAAGACACTATCCCTTCCCCTCCCACTAGACAGCTTTAGGGCAAAATGGACCTTCCAGAGGAGAACCATGTTTTCCAGTCTGAGGGAGGGGCATGCCTCATATATGTTCCAGAGCTGGTACACAAGGAGGTTCTGGGGGAGCAACAGTGACAGCCCAGTTGTCCCACTGGGGGCTCATGGGGCACAGGCCTGAACACAGCTGTGTGGGTAAAAACCAGGGCTCCAGATCAGTCTCTTAATGCAGCAGGGCTGGCAAAGAGAAAACACCTGGAATAACCAAAATGCTGACTTCAAGACTGTCTGGTCTAACTCAGAGTGGAAAGAAACAATTAAGTACAGTTTTGATCTAAAAAGTCCTGGTTGGAGGCGGGGAAGATGGCTCAGTGGAATAAGTGCTTGCCTGGCAAGTGCAAGGTCCTGAGTTCAATCCTTGGTACCCCCAGAAAATAAAAAATAAAAAATCATACTTGTCATCTCTGGCTAGAGGAAAAAAGTAATCTAATAAATTCCCTCAAGCAGCAGGAATATGGTCAAATGCAAAGGCTGACTCACAGGCTGGTCAAACAGAAACAATGCGTGTGGAAGGAAATCAATGGATTTTGTCTTGCAGAATTTTTTTCCCACTAAACTTTCAGATGATGGCCAGCAGGTGGTGCTGCGCAACAAGGCTTGGAAAAGGGAAGCCCACAGACTTTCACAAAGCAGCCTCCAGCATGGGAGGATGTGGCAGGTGACAGAAGCTCAAGGGACATCAGCAAAAAGCCCTCTCCTGAGCTCTTTCTGCAAACCGGGGCTTTCGTCCTGCTTGCTTCTGCCACCACTTGGAAATGGGACCTTGATCAAGTTGCCAGCGGTCTCTGCAACAGGCAGTGCGGGATGGATTCCAGGTCCCTCCCAGCTAGGCACGGCCACGCAGGGGCCCACCTCCAGGATACGCCCTGCCCCCTTGCCCAGCCACCACAGACTGAGGCACTGAGGAAGAGGCACCAGGTGGGCTCGGTGGAGGGGTCACAGCAAGGGACAGTTAGTGGGCCATGCAGAAGAGGACTCACCTGGGAAGATAAACTGCTGTCTATGATGAATGAAGTAGGCAGCTTTAAACAGAAGAGGAGCTGAGTCACACACAGTGGCAAACGCAGTGAGGGAGAAGGTGCGTGGGTGGGGAGGCAGGACCTGGTTACTGGGCTGGGGCAGCCCCATCCCACTTGCCTGGCCCCTGGTGGGCCTGGCAGGGACAGGCTGAGCCATGCAGGAAGGAGGGAGAGAGCTGGAGCACACGGGTGCAGGCAGGAGCCCCAAGGGCAAAGGGAGCATCACTGGAGAACCAGAGGGTGCTGGATCTCTCAGTAGCCACCTAGCTGTCAAGCCCTGGCCAGCACTCTGCTCTGGAAAATGCAAAGGGCCCTGAGAACAAAACACAATGAGGGCGGAAAACAGTGGCCCTGAAAAGGTCAGTTCCTGCTGCATGCAGAAGAATGGCCCCTCCTCTTCGGCCCATCTTGACTGACCCTGGAGTGTCTCAGCCTGCCCACCCCCCATCTACATGGTCCTGAATATGCAACCTCTCTCCTAAGGGATATGCTAGGCTTCCAGGATCCGATACAGAATGATTCCTTCCTTTTTCATGGGTTTTTGTTTTTGTTTTGAGACAGGGTCTTGCTATGTAGGTTAGACTGGCCTTGAACTCACTGTGTAGACTGGGCTATCTTCAAACTCATGGCAATCTTATCACTTCAGCTTCCCAAGCAAGTGCTGGGATTACAAGCATGCACCAGCACGCCTGGCTTAGAATGACTGATTTTGTCTTGTGTTTCTGAGACAAGTCTTGCTGTGTTGCCCTGGCTGGCCCTGCACCCCTGGGATCCAAAGATCCTCTCAGCCTTCAGAGTAGCTGAGACCTAGGTGTGTGTCACTGCAACTTGACAGGACACACAATATCCTAACCTCAGTTTCACCATGTGCTGGGCTCTGGGACTTGGGGACACTAGCTAGCTTCTCTAGCTGTCACATTGCAAAACAGGGGAATTCCACCGGTCCTGATAATATAGTGAAGGTCACCGGCAGGGTTCCCGAACAGCACAGAGCAGCCCAAACAGCACAGGGCAGCCCGACAGCAGGAGGTCTCCTCACTTTGCTTCACCAGCCCCACCCCGCCCGACCAGGGCCCACAGTCTGAGAAGATTACGGAAATTGAGATCTGACAGGGGACAATGAGGGCCCAGTTCCCTGATATCAGTGAAAGTAGACACAGTTTGGCTGATGTCACAAAAAGACAACTTTCTGTGGCTGCTGTTTTTCAAACAGGCTCTTTCTTTTAGAAAATCCCAAACTAAGTGGTTAAAGTGGGTTAGCAAAGGGACAATAATGACAGAGCAGAAGGGGAAGGAGTTTAATCAAACGGGCCACTGCTGAATGCAGGGGAGGGCGGGGCATGTTCAGCACAGGCACTCTCTAGCCACATGCATATTAAGGCAAAGGAACAGGCAAAAGAGAAACAAGGACTACTAAATTTCATCTCTCCTGACTCCCCAAGGAAATCGTCAGAACTCAGGCCCTGAGAGGCAGCCAGCCCGCTGCTGGCTGTCTGTGGCCCCATCCAGGTGGCCTGGCACAGGAGAGACCTCGGTACCTCAAGGCCTGCTCAGTACCACCGCAGCCGCTAGTGACAGGCCTGACCTGCATGCCATGGGTGGAAGAGGACAGAGGGTCTGGATCCCAGCCATCCTTCCTTCCTCTGGGACAGCAAACTGAGGTACACAGTGGGCTGGGACTCTGGGCAAGGAGTCGCCAGGGAAGTCGCCAAGGCAGTGCTCAACCTCTACATGAGTGAGTGGACTGTGCTCTGCTTCTCAGAGGTGATGCTCCCAGGCAGGGTGGCAGAATGCAGGAGAGGCCAGCATGTTGGCCTCCTATGGACCCTGGGGGCTGAGGCTGTGTGTGGCAGCAGAGGTCAGGGGTATGGCCTAGGGCTGCCCGCCCTGTACTCCAGTGGACTCAGTGTCCTCTACATAATGGTGCCCCCCGACTGTAATTTCTCACAGTCCCCTGTGAGGAGGGTCGGTAAAGGGAAGGAGGTCCACTTTGAAAGGCTGTCTCAGTTACAAAGTGGACAGGGAACAATGCTATCTCCTCAGCCTGGTGCCCTATGCTGCCTGCCACATCAGCCAGCCCTGAAAGAATGGCAATGCTGAGCAGAAGTCACCCACCCCACAGGCTGGGTGGCAGATGGACTTGTGTTTAATCCTGGCTCTGGCACTTACAACCTGCACAACTCAGGGCAGCCACTCCCTTTCCTTGAACCTCAGTGTCCCCATCCATACAGTGTGTCCAGCAGCAGCAGCGACCTCAGAGCTGTGCTGGTAGCATGTGACCCTGAACCTGCGGGGTCAGCTGAGAAGGATCTGGCCGAAACGGGATGGTACCTGGGAAGTTGAACCTGCTGTCCCGCTGGCTAGGTGAGGGGTTAGGGGGTGTGGTGGCACTGGATGGGTTGGACGATGTTGGGAAGGGCGCTGGCGAAGAGGGCGTGGAGGACGTGGTGGAGGACGGGTTGCTGCTGGAGTCCAGGTGGTTCATGGTTGGAGGATGCTCCTGCAAGACCAGAAATGGAAAGTGGGCAGGGCTGAACTGCACTGCCCGATGCCTCCCCTCTGAAGAGGAGCTGAGCCCCCAGACCCTTAGGGTCCTGTTCCCCACTCTGGCATCTCCCAGGTCTAGTATTTGAGGAAAGAGGAATGTAAAGGTTCGTCCCTGGAGGACTCTTGATCATTTTGTTTCTTTCTATGCAAAAGCATCTCCTGAACCCCAGGAAGGACCAGGCTCCCCCTTCTTCTCCCTTTGCCCCCAGCAGTTCTTCCACAGTGTATTCCAACCACAGCCTGTCAATTGCAGAAACCTTCAGGGAGCTCGCTGATAATGTCTGTCCCTCCAGTGCCTATACCGACATGAGTCAGGCACACAGTAGGCTTTTTTTTTTTTAAGAACTAAAGTCAGACTCTCATAAATGTTTACAAAATGCAAAATGTCTACTGCATGCCGGGAATCCTGCTAGAAGCTGATACAGGTGAGCAAGGCCTTTTGTGGTCCTTGACTTTGTAGATGTTGTCCTCAAAGTGCTGAGGACTCTCAGAGCTTATGTCAAACTGCAAAACCCTGAAAGAGGCAACTCAGACTGGTCTAGTGCTGGAGGGCCAGAGTCCAGAGCCAGAAAGAAGCTTCTAGAAGATGACCAAGGAGCTGGTTTGTTGGGACAGGCCTGGGTCATGCCTGCCATTCCAATTTAAGTGACAATGCCATTTCCTTTATACCCCAAAGCAAGCAGTCACCAAGGTGACTAATGAATGTGTCTTTCACTCTTGCAGACACAAGAACCAGGACCCCCAGAGGGTTGGGGTCTAACAAGGCCAAATGGCCAGCAAAGAGGGGACTCTTGGGGGCTTCTGTGTTTTCCAGGCTCTGGGGGTGAGAGAGGAATTCCTCGATCAAAGGAATTAAATGCCAAGTTCAAAGGTTTCTCTTCTGCAGAGCTGGAAGGCTGCAGGAGGTGCATGACGCACTATGAGACTTCACAAAACTGGGGCACTGGGCCCCACTCACCACAGACCACTGACCCTGCATGGCACCAGCTAAAGAAGGGAGGCAGAATGCACTGAGCAGCCCTCTTCACATTCACGCTCCAAGGCTCCAGACGCCCCCTCAGTCCCTCAACAGGGCCAGGCCTGTGCCAAGGCACTGGAGACCGGTCACGGGGGAAAGCAGAACCACAGCTCCTCCTCTCGGCACCTGTGTGGCCCCAGGCTTCCTAAGCCACAGCATGGCACCCATAATACAGGGGTGGCAGCTGCTGCATCACTGGGTCGCTCATGCATTCAACCCTCAATATAATATAGCACTTCTGCTGCTAGAGTGCCAGGGGGCAAGGCAGGCATCAGAGTCACAGGGGCAGCAGGACGGCATCACCAGACCTTCTCAGAGCATCTGTGCCACAGTCCGTGGAGGGCACGGGGGAGACGTGGCTGGAGAAGCAGGATGTGTGAGATGGATCCACCACCCTCAGCACACTGGGCCAGCATTGCCAGCTCATGTTGCAACAGTGACCTTAAACAGGACACCAGAATCATGAGACCAGGCTATAATGCCCTGATGACATGGGAACGACAACCAGCACCACCAGGCCTCAGTGCCAAGAAGGTGCATGCAGGAGGCTGGGAGAGGCAGGCCCAGGGTGGGCCCGATATAACCCATAGGAGGGCTGAGCTGCTATCCGAGAGGGTGGGGACAGAGGAGCAAGGTGCCAGAGTGTGTAGGCCACCAGAGGTGCAGGTGTGCAGGACTGCACGGTCACTAGGCAGGGGGAGCAGGGCTGGTCACAATAGCACTGGCAATGGGAGGTGCTGAGAAACCTCACCCATCTATGTGACAGTCTAGGAAATCATAGGGAACAGAAAGATAACTGGCCCTGCGAGAAAGCTCTGAACATTTCCTCATGCCCCTCACACCCACTGTATTACCTCCACTTTGTGAAGCTACAAAGCCGAAGCTTAGGAAGGTCACATAGCTCATTCAAGGTCACAGAAGCAAGAAACAGCAGACTCAATCCCACAGCTATGCATCTACCAGGACCAGAATGTCTACATCCCCAAAAGCCAGGCAACAGGATTAGGAAGTGGGCCTTGTCCTGAGAATGATCTCTTGTGAATGGGGTCAGTGCCTGTACAAAAGAGGCAAATGGGGGGATCCACTGAACCCCTCCAGCTGGTGAAGACAACAAGAAGGCCCTCTCTGTGAGGAACTAGGAGGCCCTGGGGCTCAGTTTCCAGTCTGTAAAATAAACATGCTATCAGCACATGTCGGTTGCAATTACTGCAAGGGTCCATGAGACACACTGGGGAACACTGGCACGGTAAGGGCTCAGGAGGGCTCCTAGTGGCGGGGGAGGGGCCCAGGAACCACCGCTACAGAATCACAACTCAGAAATGTGAAGCCTACTAACTGGCTAAGAAAACCCTGAAGGCAGCCCCCAACCACATCGCGGGCTTCGGTGTCCTGCCCTGCGCCCCCACTGGCTAAGCGGCGCTGTGTTAAGAGCTTTAGGGTGGCTGCCCATATACCTTCTTTGTCAGTGCCTTGGGGAGGGTTCCAAAATGGGGCTCAGAAGCTCTGTCCACTGGGTTGTTGATGTCCGAGGGGACAGATTCTGTCCTCCGAAGCCGGGCTACTGGATGAAAAGGGGGACCAGTCAGCAAGGAACAGATCACACCGTGCGAGTCTGAGCCCCGCTCCTGGAGGCAGGGGAGAGGCAGGCACTCACGTGGAAGGAAGGAGATTCTGCAGGCAGGGGCTTCCTTGGTACACTTGTTGTGGCATTTCAACCTGGAGACCAAGACAGCGAATCAGTGCCCGGGGGGCTGCAAGCACCCGGGGAGCTCTCTGCAGCTCTCTGCAGCTCTCTGCCTAGGTCCAAACACCGCTCTCAGCAAACATGTGCCCCACAGAGGCACGGCGAGCCACAGTCAGCCGAGCAGGTGACCTTGGGGCACGGCAGGCTGCACTGCGCCCACTTAAATTCTGTAGAGCACAGATATCTAGTTGGTCTCCTACAGAGACCTTCCACTGTTTTCACAAAGCTCCAGACAGATCTAAAGGTACAAAAAAGAAGTAGAGAAGGAGGAAGAGGAATACTACTACTAATTGGGAGAAAGTGCATTTTTGAAGGGTCCCAGGGATGCCATGGGCAGCCCAGGGCCAGGAGCAGCTGGGGCTGGGCTGTCCTCCCGGCCCTGTTGGCATCAATGAAATGGGCCAATAGCTGCTGCAGCTCCAGGGCAGCAAGGAGCTCGGGCAGCCTGCACTCACCCCCCCAGGGCGGGAGCTGGAGGCCCCCAATTCATCCCCACGCCAAATGGCCAGCAGCCACAGGAAACCAGACTGGAGAGAAAGCTCTGGGACTTCCTCAATGATCAGGTGTCATCAGGAACAGGACCCAGCCAGCTCACACACCCAGGACCCACCCCGGAGGATTGGACCAGGGCCCTGAAGTTCAAGTCAGGCACAGGAGCTCAGTCTTGGAGTAATTTCTATGGACTCATCTTGCCAAACATATAAATTTTTAAGAAAGCCCAGAAGTCCAGAAACGGCAAGCACAGGATCCTGAGTCACACAGCAATGCAGGGCCAATGTAGGATGGGAACTGAAACTGCAGAGCCACCCTCCACAAAGGGGATACAAAGTGCAAACCACAGACTGCGTTCTCCATCCACCCTCCACTGTCCCCTATCCTTATTCTTCTTTCCTCTAGGATCCACAATACTCTAAGGACAAAAAGTCTAGGTGGGTCCACAATCTATATGCCCTTTTCATCTTGCCAATTTATAAGCCAACCATTTTTACCATGTCTGTTCCCATTTCCCACCTTATCCTATCCTTTCTTTTCCAATCCCTGTGCTTAAAACGTAAGGCTAACATTCTCACAAGAGTCCTTGATTTCTTCTCTGCCTTTGAATTCTTTCTCCCTTGGTCTACCTGGGAAATTTCTATTCATCCTTCAAAGCCCACCTCAAATAACACTTTCCTCCAGTAGTACCTCACTTCCCGCCCCTGGAGAGGCCTGACCAGATCACCCTGGTGTGCTGAGTGGGATTATGAATGGTTGGTTCACAGGAACTCCTCTGACTGAGGCCAAGAATAAAGCAGTAACATTGTCCCAAAGCTAAGGTCTTTGCTGCCTCCCACCCTCGCCCGGCACCTGCAGTGCTTGCACTTCACTCCAAACATCATGCTCTTCTGGCACACGTGACAGACCTGCGACAGCCAGGACTTGGTGGAGAACCTGTGGGGGACAACACGCATGTGAGACCAGGGCCTGGGGCACACGGAGACCTGACTCCAGCCCAGAGTCCTGACAGCTTTCTCCGGGGACTGCAGCTTCTCCACAGGGACTTGATCACTCGGCCAGAGTCACCACGGCCAGCATCCTGCAGCTGGGGTGGTCACACAGGTGGATAAGCAGTCACAGTGCCCAGAGTGCCTGCTCTCTGACCCAGTAATGCTGGCTCGCCTAGGAACCTGCCCAACACAGACTGCCCAGAGTGTCAATGTATGGACCAGACGCTCAACAAAAATCACCCAATTTAAAGAAGTCTAAGAGTGTTAATATTATGTTCAATTTGTGCAATTGTAAAAAGAAAGCAAAAAAACATAATATGTATGTATCAGCTTATAAAAAATTATTTCTCAAAAGATACAGCAGGAACTGCTGAGGCCAAAAAGGACCTTAGGACAGGGGAGAAGGGGGAGGGGGCTTTTATCTCTTTTCAACCTTTTGAATTTTGAATGTAGGAATGTGTTTTCAGTCCAAAGTCTAAACAATTAAAAATAAAACACAGATTGCAAGGAGGATGGGGTTGAGTGGGTGGTGTCTTCCAGAAAAGGCCCGTCCAGGGCCTAACAGCGGACAGTTCATTTTTAGAGAACAGAACTTTTAAAAGCGGAGGGCCGGCCAGATAGCTCAGCAGATTAGAGTGTCTGCTTAGGCAGATGCAGGGGCCAATGGTTTGATCCCTGGCCTACTGTGCTGGCCCCGCCCCTGGGTGTGCTGAGATGGCAAATGAGACTGGGCATGGTGGCCCACGCCTGTAATCCCAGCACTTGGGAGGTTGAAAAACAGAATTGCTACAAGTCCAATCTGTGTGGTAAGACCCTGTAGACCCTGTACCAAATGCATTAAAAAAATAATAACTTTTAAAAGCATAATACAACATATTAAGAACAGAAGGGATGTGCACAGTATTTGGGAGGGCTTTACAACCCATCCACAGCACTTGCGCCCCTTGCATCATGACCACCCCAGGAGTCAGGCAGGTCTCGAGCTCTTGTGCAGTGCACTGGCCAGGAAAGTGCAGCGCGGGTAAGCCAGGGGCCTCAGCCAGCTGTGTGTGGTGCCCTGACCCCCCTCCAGAGGCTCTGATCTGCAGGATCCCAGCCCAGATGGGGTTCCAATCCGAGGTCCCTACCCACCCACCCCAGGCTCGCTCTCTCTCACAGGCAGTAATGGTCCTTGGGCCATCACTCAACCCTCGGGGGCCGGGACTCGCCTCTGGGAGAACCCCAGGCCAGCCTTAGCACAGGCACGAGAAGCACTCACACTCCCCAGGGAAGCAGCAGTCCATGGCTGGTCGCAACAGCTTGGACCGAGCTCCCTCCTGGGCTTTCAATAGCTTCTCACGGGGCAGCAAGAGCACGGGTATCCCAGGGCCCTGTCCTGCTGGCTGTCCACACAGATCCCGACTGTCAGCACACTGACCTCCCAAGCACCTGGGCAGAGGCCTCTGGGTGGCAGGGGGCCCTGCTGGGGTCCCTGTAAGCCTCCCTCTATAGGTGTAAGTTTGGTTGGTGAGGAAGAGACCCAAGGAGGGGTGGTGGCTGACAATAAGGCAAGGGTTCAAGGTGCATGGCCGGGTCAGCTGCGCGAGACAGATAGTTAGGCAGAGCCCTGGGAAACAGCTACCAGGATAACTGCCCAGCTCAGCTGGGTGCCCCCATACCCTGTACCCTTCCCTACCCAGACCTACCTGTGTGTCACTGAGAGCCCGATGTCCCTTCGTACCATCTGTGGGGATCCGTGGGAGAGATCTGCGAGGAAAGAGGCCAGGTTGGGCAAGCTGAAGGAAGCGCTGCCTGGGATGGCTTGTGCCTGGCACCTTCCAGTTCAGAGGTCACAGGCCAGATAGGATGTGATGGGTACACAGCAGAAAATTAACTAAGCTCAACCACACTGGGGGCAGGCCAGCTAGGCCAGGGAAGCAATGTGGTCACTAACACACCAGGTTCGCTCCCTAGCTACCGTCACTGCCAGGCCTCTTCAAATGCTCAGCCTGCTGTCCCTGCATGGAGGCAGCCTCAGAGAAAAAGAAAAGCCCCCAAGCAAGGGCTGGGGATATAGCTCAGGGATACAGTGCCTGCCTGGCAAGCATGAGGTCATGAGTTCAATTCCCAGTACCAAAAAAAGAGAGAGAAGGAAGGAAGGAAGGAAGGAAGGAAGGAAGGAAGGAAGGAAGGAAGGAAGGAAAGGAAGGAAGGCAGGCAGGCAGGCAGGCAGGTAGGCAGGCCTGGTGTGACAGCACATGCCTGCAATCTCAGAACTCAGGAGGCTGAAGCAAGAGGATGACAAGTGAATTCAAGACCAACTTGGAATACATAACAAGACTCTGCCTCAAAACACCAAAAAAGAAAAGCCCCCAAACAATGCAAAGGTAAGGAAAGGTCCCCCACATTTGCTCTCATTCTCACTCGGGCACATATCAGTCTGTCACAGCTTGACTTTGCTACTACACACTAAGTGTCAGAAGCTTGAACTTGCGCATAGGACATGAGGCTAGGTGCTACGCAGCTTATCCCCTGCCTTCCCAGCCTGAACCCCTAGGAGACGCTTCGTCCGACACCATCCTTGCTAGCTCTTGGCAGGAAGACTGAAGACAAGTGAAGTCCCCACACGCCCAGGCCCACTGGGTGCTATAGGCAAAACTCTGAGGCGTGCCAGACACCTGCTCTCTCTGCTGGGTAAAGGTTGTAGCCTTTAACTTGCCCTCGGCTGCCTCACTGATAGGATCTTGGGGCTCCTCCAGGAGGGGACTGGGCAGTGAATGGGCACCTGACATGGTCTCTACCCACCCACAGCACAACCAACTCAAGCCCCACCCTACCCTTTCTCCTCCCAAGCCCACAGATGGGCTTTGGGCGGGGTGGGGATGGAGGGGCAGCAGCCCTCTGGACTGGTCAGCAGGACATCAAGGGCTTCCCTGGAAACAGATCTAGACTTGCATTCAATTATTAAAGGGACCCGTGACCCAGAAAGTTCAGGGACACAGTGCTTGTGTGACCTGTGGTTATCTCTCTTGTGTCCCCTGAACATGCATCCCAAAGGTACCCCTCCTTCTCGAGTGTTGGTCTACACAGCTGGTGCTCACTATCTGCAGGTTCACCTACTGTTATGGTTTGTGTCTAGGTGTCCCCCCAAAGCCTCATGCAGTCATGGGGCAGCTTCTAGAGTTTGTGACTAGTTCACGATCCAATGCTGGGATTATGGGTGTGAGTGCTAATCCCACTCCGGGGTGGGTAATCTGCATACAATGTGGGGAAGGAAGAGAGGCTTGCTAGAAGCCACAGATGCTGCCCCTCCCTTTTGCTCTCTGCTGTTTTCTACCACCATGAACTGCTGTGCTCTGCCAGGTGCCACTCTGCCTTGGAGCCAACTGAGTATGGACTGAAACCTCCACTAACTGTGAGCTAAATAAGCCTTGCCTTCCTTAAGCTTGAGTGTTAAGTATTTTGTCCCGGCAATGGCAGAAAAGTAATCAAGACACCAATGCCACAGGAGAAGGCTGGAAGAACTGATCCCAACCCCTATACCATGGGGACTGCAATTGGGACAAAAGGCTCTTCGCCACCTTCTTGATAACAGGGGTCCCCACCATTCTATCACCTGTAGCTCCTGGGCACATCTGCCATGGAGCTGACACCTCCCAACTTCCTCCTAGGGCCACTCCATCCTGGTCAGCAGCCAAAGCCACCCAAACACACAGCTCTAAGGAGGGCCAGCTACCAAAAGAGACATGGGAATGTGAGACTTCGGCCACCCAGCTGAGAACACAGCCGACTTGAACCATCGGCCTCAGGTGTAGGGTGGGGAGGTGAGCCGGCCTGTGTGGCAGGCATGCTGGCTATCTGCCTTGCATGGGAATGCTGGTCCTCAAGGCTTGACATCTTCACTGCAGTGCCGGAGCCATGTTACCAAGGCGAAGCAGGACGGGGAGTCAGGGCTGTCCTGGGGAGGCAAGGGCTGGCCCTGCTAAGGGCCCTGGCATTTCTGTGTATTCCACAGTTGTTCCCCTTCCCATCCCATACCTCCCTAGGGTATTTTCAGCGGGACATTGCCTGCTAAACCTCCTCCCTCCTGAAGCCTCAGCCACAGTGATATCAGTCTCCTAAGCCAGCTACAGATGGTAGGAAACATATGCTGCTATTTTACTCAGGCAAAGAAAAACCCTGGGTGTTCCTATATTTCCACTCAATTAAAAGCAGACTCCAGGGGCTTGGTTGTGTCTCACAAGAAAGGCTCAACAACACAGCTTGTGTAAGATCAGACCCCATGGAAGTCCAAGTCTATAATTCTAGCTATTCTGGAGGCTGAAGCAGGAAGTTCACAAGTTCAAGGCTGGCCTGGGCAACTCAGTGAGACCTTGTCTCAAAATAAAAAGGTTTGCAAATGTAGCTCAAGAGTGCTTGGTTATCATGGGGGAGGCCCTGGGTTTGTTCAATCTTCAGTACCACCCCCCTCCAAAACAAAGACCCTGTTCCCAATCTGGAGGTCATGAGGTGGAAAACTGGGGTCCAGGGCTACCTGAGTTTCCTCCTCCTCTTCCAGCAGGGCATCTGTATGCTGCAATTCAGAGTTGCCTCTAGGAATGTCTAGTAAGTAATGTCCCCTTGCTAGTGAGAAGGTCCAGAGGACTCAAGGACAACTCAAGTCCCCTAAACTGGCCAGAGGGTACCTCCCTCCCAGCAGCACTGCTTTACCTGACAGCCCAGAGGTCACTGTAGGGACAGCAAGGTGGAGACAGGGCTCATCACAGAGCTAGCACGGACCGTGACACGCTCCAGGTCTCTACTTCCCAGATAACAGCCACTGCTGGGCTGGGGCCAGCTGTGTGTTAAGGTCACCTATGCCAGAGCTACTTCCTGAAGTGCTCATCAGTGCCTCTGCTTCTGGGCTACAGAAAGGCCAACCAGGCGAAGAGAGGACTAAAGAATCCACCACCGATGGGTGGAACAGCAACACACACAGGACTCCCAGTGGCAGAGGGGATGAAAATGAATCACTCTTACCAAACCTGAAAGAGACAAAAAGGAAAGACAAGGATTATGTCACTACACTGGCTCAGCAAGTTCCCAGAACATTACCCCTTGGGAAGGAGCACGCAAGGAGCTGGCACAAGGCACAGAGGTATGGTTTGGGGCCAGGCTGGCTGAGGGACTGTAGGAAGCCCTGTGATCTCTATGGGGACATTTCCTCAACAGGAAGGGCCAGAGGGGCCCTGCCAGAGGACATGGCCACAACAGCCTGGACTGTGTACTCTAGGACATTAGCCAATTTAAACCTTGCCAGCCACCCAGCATGGTTGAGTTCACCCCATTTCACAGTTGAGGAAAGAAACCAAGGTTCTTGGAGTTTTTCTAGGTCATGTGACCCACAGATGCAGGCAGAAAGTGCCAGTCTGCTGGAGAGGTGGTGGCTGAGCAAGAGGCCTGAGAAAACAGTTACACAGAGCACCCCAAGAAGGGCTGGGCAGGGAAATGCTCCTCCAGCACTGGCATTCCTCCCAGAACACAGGAGCCAGAGGAAGTCGGGCACTCTGCCCACTATCAAGGGTTACCACGGCAGTCCGGGCATCCATAGGTTTTGAGGGTTGAGGGGTGAATCTCAGGGTCTGAGGCTGGTGAAGGCCCTGTCAGGGGCACCGCTCTGCACCCAAGCATGAGAACGAGAGCTGAGCCTCTTCATACTCTTCTCAGATGCGAGACCAGGCACCAGGCACAGTCCCTATGAGGCCCCACGTTCACACAGTAGTAGCATGTCCCGCAGCTAAGTGTAGATGGGCCCAGGTCCCAGCAGCCCAACCAGGAGGCAGCCAGGGAACACCGGGTTCCTGCGCCTCATGCAGTGCCCTTAAAGCCCTCAGAGCTCCCCAGGGAGCTGCACAGAGAAGGGGGAGGGGGATTACCCCTTCCTCCAGCAAACATGACCCCCAGCCTAAAAGGGATCAGCTGTACCCTCTCCAGGTCAGGGACAGAAGCCAAATTGTACCCCGGCCTTTACAGTACAAGACAGTAAGAGGCATCCTGAGAAAACAGCCGTCTGTCCTTCCATCCTGCCCACACAACCAGATCAGCAGGGGCGACCTTTCTAACAGCAATAAAAACAATGACCTAAGTACCCACTCAAAGGGACAAGTTAGACAAACTATGTAATGGAACAAGTTTCTAAAAACAAAGGTGTTTGAATTATTAAAAACCTATACAAAATAGAAAGCCTAGTGGACTCATGAAAGGACAGTCAGGTGGCAGGAAAAACAGTGAGAGGCAAACATCTTACCAGGTACCCTAAAGACACCCATGAGCCACAATGCTAATGCGTTTTTGATCATGTGACTGTCACCTATTCAAAACGTATAGATAAAAATACTTTTATATTTAAGAAATGAGTAAGACACTGCAAGATGTACTGACTGATATTCTCAGATTTATCAAGGTACAGTGAAAAAACAAGTCGCTGGACTGAGTCCACAGTACATGACAGCCATTAGTATTTTGAGCCAAATGTTCCAGTTTCCCCTTCTGGCTATATTGGACAATAGCATCATTTGTTCCCTTGATCAGGCAAAACCATGAGCAGGGAGGAGAGCTTCTGAAAAGGTTAGGGTTGTTCCCTATCCCAGGAGGATTGGTTCCAGGACTCCCTTCCTCCACCATGGACACTAAATTCTGCAGACACTCAAGTTCTCTATTAAAAATGGCATAATATTTGCATATAACCCACATATATATCCTTGCATATACTCTGTTGTTATTTTGGGGGGTGATTTTTTTTTTTAACCAGGAAATCACACTCTTGACCTTGCGCTTAGCTGGCAAGCGCTATGCCACTGAGCTACATCCCCTGCCCTCCCCTGTATACTCCTCTCCAGATTACTTACAACACCGACACCATGTAAATGCATAGACCATAATGACAAGAAACAAACTCTGCCTATGCTCAGGACAGGCACAACCACTGCAGGTCTAACTTTGCAGTATGCATCAGCAACAAGGTAACTTGCTTTTTCCAAATATTCATTGTCTCCCTGAGTGAATTTTTGGCTCTGCAACCACACAGAGGCACTGAACTTGCCTCTGCACAGCAGCCAAGGACGCCCACATCCTGGTTACCCTAACCTGCCCATGAACTGGGAGGAGGCTGACCTACAAGGAACAGGCAGCACAAATATGAAACAAATCTTAGTATCATGGAGACTTGGGCGCTACTTATTACTTTGACCTACCCTGACAGATATATGGCATCATGTTATTTGTGCATATGAATCTATTGGGCTTTGGCCCAAACCGCTAATGTCAAAGGGGGACTAGACTGAAAGATGGGGGCACCTTTTGCTTTTCACTTCACACATATCTACACTGGCAGGCTCTATCTTCCCGCTTAGGTACCAGACCCACCTCATCGAGGACACCTCATCAATGCGGTTTCCCAGCTGCGACTCGTGCGACTTGCTCCGGGTGAGTGCGGGGAAGCTGGGCAGCAGCTGGAAGACCTTGCGGCTGGGCGGTGGGGGTGTCCGGGGCGGCTTCAGCTTGGCATGGCGGCGCAGCTGGGGTGTGGTGGGAGGGGTGATGAGACTGTGCGGGCTGCGGGGCGTCAGACGGCCACTGGTGTGCAGCGGGCTACAGGTGTCCAAGACCCCCGCACTGAGGCCAGGAGCTGGGGAGTCACAGGCACCCTGGGCACCACTGACCCCTCTGCCCAGCAGAGAGCTCCCAGGGGTCCAGGGCACAGTGGCTGGTGACAGAGAGTCCACACATGGCCCTGAGCTGCTTTCCCGACGAGTCTCGCAAGAGCTCCAGCCAGAGTCCTCCTTGTGCTCCCCTCCTGTGGGCAAAGGGCGCATGTCACAGAAGGCTGGGACCAGCAGAGCTCCAGCACAGTGAGGGAGGTCCCGGTGAGCCCTCAGTCTCAGGAAGGCCTTCCTTAGCAGAGGCTCCGGCCCCAGCCTTCACACCTGACACACGGGGCCCTGCTGACTGATGCCCAGGCATGACTGTCCCCACTGCACGGAGGAGCACCAAGGCCCAGAGCAGGACTGGCTCATGCAGGGCTCTTACTGTCGTGTCTGGGAGCAGCGAGGTGGGAAACCATCCCAACACACCAGTGACCTCAGTCAGAAAGCAAATAGTAACTGAGCCACCAGGCTTAGGAAAGAGAAGGTGGAATGGGTGAAGAAAGGAAAACTTTGGTTCACAAAAATTCTAGGGCTGGCATGTAGCTCTTGCCCTGGGAGAGTTCTTGCCTAAATGTGCTGAAGTGTGGGTATGTACCCAGCACAACAAAAAAAAAGAAAATTAGCTCGGATGTCAGCAAAGCAGACTGCCAACCTTCAACAGCAATCCCTTCTGAGAGGAGCCTGCAGGTGACTCCTGGCTGCCCCCACCGCCACCTTCTTCTGGCAATGGAGATCTTAAGGTTCTGTGGGCTCAAGCTCAAGGGCACAGTCAGTCCCCTCATTCAAACCCCTCTAGAGGCTGGGCAGAAAAGTATGAAAAAGACACCCACCCACCCCCAAGCTTAGCAAGACCAGTGAGTGGGAGTGACAGATACACAACAAAGTGTGCTGGGAGCTGTGACAACATGGGGACTCTGGAGAGGAAGGGGACCCACGCTCAGCCTGGGGGTGAGGGCAAAGTTGGCGGGTAACAGGGAAAGGAAAGTGTACCAGGTGGGGGCAACAGCACACGCAAAGCACGAGAACACAGCACCTTTGGATAATGATAAAGTCCCTTGGGCCTCAAGAGACTGGGACAAGTCTGGGAGAGGCAAGATATGAAGATGGAGGGGTCAGTGCCACTGCAGCCACCTCTAGAAAGGCCTCAGATGTCTTGCTAGGGATGACACAGGTTTAGCCAGTGGGGAGGACTCTGAAGGGTGGAGGGTGAGGGAAAGAGCCAAGGCTACCAGGGGAAAGGGCAGCAGCCAGCGGGGAGGACAGTGGAAGGAGCACATGCCCCTCCGTGCTGCAGCCCTTTACTACGAGTTGCACCTGCACCATCTCCCTCGGTCTCACCACAGTGCTTCCTTCTCCCCTGTGGCCATGAGAGGTCAGGGACACTAACCAAGGTCAGCTGGCTACAAATGGGATGGGATGGGAGCTGAATCCCTCAGTCCTGCCCACAGCACTGTGCTCCTTCTCATCTACAATGCCATGGATTTGGAATATAGTAAAACATCTCTGGAGGTAATGACCTGTGCAAGGCCATCTGAGGTGGTCTTGCTATCTATGATCTCTGGGAGTAGAGGAGACTTAGCCTTCACAGTTCATGAGTCTCCTCTGTGATCCCGCCCTCTCTGCCTGCAACCTTCCCCCACTTCACTTCACCCTGGCTTTCTAGTCTGCTTCTCGTGAGCCGGGCAGGGGGAGTTAGCCTTGTCTGACACTGTGGCTCCTTTAGAACCGCAGCTATGATGACACTTCGGCTCAATATGCTGGCCGATGGATATTTTGCTGTGGAGCAGATGGTAACACAGTTCCATGAATCTGTGGGCAAGCCTGCCGCCCAGGAAACAGGCCCCAAGTGCTTCAAGTCATCTCTAATGGCCACTGCTCTGGATCAGCTCAGGGACAGTGGATGGGACCTGCGGTGATGCCACACAGTCACGGCAGCAGCTGCTTGACAGTGGCTGTGGTGATGCTCACAGAAGCGTTCATGGCCTGACTACTGATGCCTGCTATGGACCAGGAGGGGGGCGTCAGAGAAACTGCCCATCACTCACCTATCCTAAGACCAGGGACCACAAGGAACATGATGTCCACACTTTCCATCACTGCACACGCCTAATATTCAAAAGAGTGGCACCTTAGCATGTCTCTGGAGCCTGTTTCACCTTTACAACAACTGAGGCAGGGAAAGTATAAGGAACTGGCTGTGGTCCCATGGGTTCCAAGTGGCCACACCGACATCCAATTCATAGCCCAGCTGCACTGTGACTGGCTACAGGGAACGGCAGAGGAGGCAGGCGAATGTGCTACCGAGGCCCCAGCCTGGGAGGCCAGCCAGCCTCTGCAATGCTGAGAAACAAACCAACCAGCCCTGGAATCCGAAGCTCTAACCCAGCCTGTCACCAACTGCTGTGTGTCCTCAACCAAACCCTTCCCCCTCTCTGGCTGGGCTCAGGGCTCAGCCTTCTCCTTTAGGTATGGGAACCATGGGTCACACCTTTGCCACTTATCTCCAGTACTTGCCAGGTTGCCCACAGATCAAGATTTTCTAAATTGAGTGAAACTCTCTACATAGTACTCCGTGTTCAGAGGACTTGGTACAAAGCCACTAGGGAAGAATTAAACCAAATACTCTTGGGGTGGGGGGAATCAAGCAGAGCCTAAGCCTTATTGATTGCCTTAAGCCTCAGGCAGCTGCGTAAGACAGGCAACCCAGATAATTAAAAAGGGTCCTAATTCCATTCATTGAGCTCATTTTAATGCCTCCTCTGTGTGGCAGAAGGAGCGTTAAGTCAGGCATTTGAAGCTATTTCCAAGGCAAGATTTAGACAGCCTATGAATAATTCCCAAGGTCCTCGTAATGGCAGGATTATACACTGGGCTGGAATAGCCATGTACACACTCCCAGCTGAAAAAGCCATACAAGTTCTCTAATCAGGCTTGGCTCAGGCTAAGGCCCCATCAGTGTGTGTTTCTGAGCACAGAGCACAGCCTGCCACTGGGGCTGGGAGTAAGAGGGGACAGGGCTGGGGACAGAGAGGCCACAGAAGGGACTGCGGAAAGCTGGTGGAGGGCAAGTCACAGAGGGCCGGCCATCAGGGATTCAAACAATAGCTAACACTTCCTGGGCTTGATGGACCTGACCAAGTAGGATCCAGAGCTCTGTGGACTCCGGGAAACCTCCCTCACTATGTGTCCCGGCCCATCACATAATCTGAACATCCACTCCAGCCTTCCAAGCTCCTGGCCCACACCTGCTGTGGCCGTGGCCCATGGCCCACTGCGGCAGAAGATCCATCCCCCAGCCCATCCCTGGAGACCAGAAACATAAGGGATTTGGGCCCAGGCAGAGGCCTGGTACAAAGGGAGGAAAGCAGGCCCTACCTACCCAGGCCTGTCACCTTCCGCAGGCAGGTGAGGGCTTGCTGCAGACGGCCACACTCCTCGGCGCTGGCCCCACAGCGCTGCAGTGTCTCCCTCGTCTTGGCCTCATTCATCTCCAGCAGGGCATCCAGCTGATCCCCCGTGAGTTCTCGGAGGATCTCCTGAGGGGCACAGAAGGAGCACACAGAGAGCCGGTGAGCAGTCAGGCAGGGCCTAATGCCCCAGCACCCGGGTCCAGCCCTCCGGCTGAGTGGCAGGGGCCAGCTGCTGAGTGCTGGACCAGCCTCCCCCACCAAAAGCCACCACTTGTCTGAAGACACAGGCACCCTCCCCACCCTCAGGGCTGCCACAGACAGCAGCTGAAGGGGAGGGAGACATCAACTCTGGAGTAGCTGCAAGGAAGAAAACACAGGAAAGCTGGGCATGAGGGAATTTCTTTTTATTCCTCTACCTAGGAGTTAGGAATCTTGGCTACTGTTTACAATGACAAATACTTCAAAGAGGGCCCTTTACAACTGTGTCCTACCTGAATCAGACAAGACAGATTTCAAATAAAGTTTGACTAAAAGGGGAGTTTAAATAAACAAACAAACAAACCTCACCAGGCACTATAGAGACATTTACTAACTTACTTAACTCTTGCAAAACCAGTCACCCTCAGGGAGTCAAGGTGCATGCCTATAATCCTAACACTTGGGAGGCTGAATCAAGACAACCAATGTAAAGGTTGGGGAGTTAGCTCAGTAGAATAAGCACTTCCCTGGCAAGCGCAGGGTCCTGAGTTCAATCCCTGGTACCGCGAAGAAAAAAAAAAAGTAAGTTCAAGGTCAGTCTGTCTCAAAAAACTAAAAACAGAAACAAAACCCACAGGCACCCAACCTATGTGATACCTAAAGAGGGGACCAGATTGGCTGTGTCACCTAGTAGGAAAGGAAGAGAGTGGAAGAATTTTAAGGTGATCTATGACTTTCGCCCCACATGCTATTCTCAATGACATTATACTACATGATGACAAGGAAATAGGCCAAGTAGGCTTACAAGAGCCTTTCACATACAAAAGATTTTCTCTGGGTAACAGCAGAGTTCAATGTAAAAAAGAATTTGGCAAAGACTTTGTGGAGATAGAGAAGGCAACCTGAGAAGGAACACAACTCTTCAACTAAGGATGACATCAGCTGACAGCCAGCAAGGAACCGGGGGACCCTTGGGTCTACAGCCATAATGGGGCACTGAGAATGATATCCCCAAAAGATGGCACTCAGAGGCATATTGAGCAATGTGACCTAAACTTAGGAAACTAAAGGCTTTCTAAAGCAGAGCTGGCATCCAGGTCCCTCTCGCTGCTCCCTTGGGTTGCTGCTCCCCCCCAGGGCTGGGAGAGCTTCCCTCTGAAAGTCCCTTACCTGCATGAAGATCAGAATGCAGGCTGGGCATGGTGGCACAAGCCTATAATCCTGGCACGTGGGACTGAGGCAGGAGGACTACACGTTCAAGTCCAGCCCAGGCAACCAAGCAAGATCATTTCAAACTTTTTTTATATAAGATAGAAACGGGCTGAGGATGCAACTCAGTGGTAAAGCATCCCTGGAGTTTGATCTCCAATTCCAAAGTGAGGAGAAAACATAAAATCAGACTGCAATAAGGGGTGCCACTGCCTCTGTCCCACCTGAAATCCCAGTGTCGACCTCAGAAAAGATGGCCAGGGACTGTTGCCGTACCTGCATGGCCTTGCACTCTCTATCCCTTGGACCCAGCACCCCAACTCCATGAGAATCTAAAGCTACTTTCGCTGCTGGGGCCATTGATTTCCTAGGGCCTCTACACCCTCATATCCTCCTCCCCTTACAGAAAACAGCACAGAAGCCTGGAAAATGTGCTGGGTAGGGAGAAGCACTGCACATGGCTCTGCCTATGTACACGGGAGACGCGCGTGTCTTTGTCTTTACGAGTTTACTTCAAGGACTCATGGAAGGCGAGGCAGGAAACTTTCTTCCCCAGAAAGCCATAAGGAAGGGGATTCCTACCAACAACTTACATGAACTCGGCAGTGTTCTCCTCCCCAGTGCTTACAGATTACAGGCCTGCCTGACCCGCACCCTATTCGGCCTTCTTAAATCCTAAGCAAGGAAGGTAGCAGAACCTTCACTGTCCACCTCCTCAACTGTGAGCCAATACATGGGAGAGGTGTGAAGTTGCTAAATATGTTACAGAGCAATAGAAAAGTAACACAGAGAATGAATACTTGAATCGGGACCGGCTGACTTCAAAGCTGAGGCTTTTCTCAGAAGGCGGTACACACGGCTAATGTCCCTTGCCTCCTGGGGTACACGGGGAGGGGGTGTCAACCCCAACAAGAAACTACAATGCCAGGGAACAGCAGAGAGCAAAGCTGTGCACAACCAGACTGTGTTCTTCTTTCTTTTTCTTTAGCCCTTTTTGTATTTTCCAGATTTTTCTATACCAAGGAAAGCTAGACACAACCCTGTAAAATTCATAGCTCTTAAGAACCCAATTTTTAACAATACTTTCCCAGCAAGTTGTGTCTAATTGTACTTTAAAAATCAACGTTCATGTCAGTGGCTTCACAATGCTGTAAACCTTAGACTCAGGCCTCAAAACTGATCCTTATGGAGAAATCGGCCAGGCTCTGAGGACGGGATGAAGGGCCCTCCCCAGCCCCTCACCCCACGGGGTCTTGGCCCCTCTGTGCCTCGAGGTGTATTCCCCTCCTGCCAGGGATGTGCGTGAGAGTCTCTTTGCTGCTTAGGACCATTTGCACCACAATGAGAGACAGATGTGTAATAGCACCAAGAAGCTAGCGTTAGTCAGACAAACCTTCACTTGTCAGAAACCCCTCTAGACGGTAAAGAGGAAAGCAGGAAACCACTGACAGGGACAGTACAGGCAGGGGAGGCTGATCAAATAACGATCCTCCCATGCCTGTCTTTGCTTCCCGGATTCTGCATTACAATCCACCCTTCTTTTATCTGGGGGAACCACTGAGGCTTTAACACACTTGCTCCAAGCAACACCCACCTTCCAGAGTAGAGTGCTCCTAGAGTTCGCCACCACATCACCACCCACAGACACCCACACGGGGCATACGCCCCGCAGACACAAGTTTCCAGGCTGGCTGTGGTAACTCAGCTGTGCCCTGGGAGATGAGATCTGCTTGATGGTGGCTAAGAGGGACTCAATCCTTAATCTATCAAAGTAACCCAAATGGGGTTCCCTTTTTGCCTTCCTTTTTCTTTCCCATCTCCCCACCAACTCCAAGTTTCAATTTCTCAAACCTACATTCATATTTATTCCGACACTCATTATTATCTACGTTCATTATTATAACCTCCTTGTCAGCAGTATATCCAGCGCTTGTGCACACTGACTTCGTGCTAAGCGATTCTGCAAGCAGAGTTGCTCGGTGTGCTTGGTTGAGGTTCTCAGACCTCATGTGAGTTAATAAAAGCAGCTGGGCCAGAATGAAGCCCAGATGTGCCAGATTCCAAAATTTCTTCAGTGACCTCATGCTGTCACTTGTCCACCTGAAAAAGCCTTGGAACTTAAGAGGCTTGCTTTGTTTTGTTTTTTGGGGGGCAGGGGTGTAAGTCAAAATTTTACTTACTTTCTGAAGAAACTACAATGTAAAATGGAATATTCCTTGTTCTTTGTGCAGCTGAACTAACTCCCAGGAAAGGAGAAAGACAGAATAGATTCAAAGCCACCTCAAAAAAATGAAAAATGTAAAAAGGACACTGTCCTCATAGCTTTCTATTAGCCAGACTATCTCTTAGGCTGCCGTGGCTTCAGGCATCAGTGTGTTCACCTCACACAAGGCAGGAGGGGAACCTTTCCTTTTCCTCCCTTGCGCACGCTCGGTACGCTCCAACTCCAGTGTTAAAGGGAGAGCCAGACCAAACTGGGCGGTGGGCAGGGGTGCTGGCCAACAGAGCCATTCTAGAGCCTTCATTAATAGAGCTACCCCTGCCTCTGCCAGGTCAGGCCATGGGGCCGTGAATTAAGCATTCCCCCAATTGTGAAAGTGGTCACTACACACGGTTCACGCCTACCATTACCACTGTTATCCTAAGGAACTATTCCTTTATCACTCAGTCCTTCTTCATTGCAGGGTCTAATTACTGAGCCATGACCTCCCTGGCCACCTCAGACACTGATGTAGGAGGAATCAGCCACCAGTCCACAAGCACATGATCTGGCAGAATGAGGGTCTCACCTCATAGCTGTGAGCACAGAGCAAATCACCTTCCTCAGGATAAGCAGAGCCCCTCTAAGTCTGAGAATGGAGACCTTATAGGAAGCAATGTGATGCCTTCCAATGGTTGATCTAATCAATGGCCTTTGGTTTGGTGTGGTATGGTTTTGATTTTGGTTTTGTTAGGATCTCACTATGTAGTCCAGACTGACTTTGAACTCACTACATAGGTCAGGATGGCCTCAAACTCAAGGTGATTCTCTTGACTCAGCCTTCCAAGTGCCAGGATTATAAGCATGTGCCACCACACCTGGCTCAACTTCTAAAGCTACAGGTGACTAAAGCTATGGGCAAATGGGGAGGGACACCTCCTAGCAGCAAGGACTGGGTAGCCAGGCCTCCTCAAATATTATAGGCCAGCTACCCAGCCTGGATACAAAGTACCAGGCATCTGGACTATTTTAGAGCTCAAAGTTAACCAAGGGAAGAAAGCGTATGAGATACGTTTTGCTTCAACCCCAGCATGGATATAAGAAGAAAAATATCACCTAACAACACAGGCCTCCAGCTAAAGGAGTCTTCCTGAGAGGCCCAGGGGCTGTGTAAATCCCCTGGAGTGGCCCTGATGTCAGCCAGTATTGTGGCTCAACCATGCCCCAAAGCAGCATGCAAGGATGTGACCTGCTACACAGTGACAGGAACAGTCAAGGCCATCTTACACCACTGCAAGCCAGAGTAACTCACTCTCGACCTTTCGAGATGACCTCTAACCAAACAGAGGTCAGGGGACCCACTTCACCTCTTGCAGAGGATAAACATGCCGATAAAGCCATCCAGGAACACTCTCAATGTCTGATACACCTGCCCAGAGGCCCAGAAGATACCAGGCTATCTCCTGGCCTCAGGCAAAGGGTCCTGTCCTCTGCCACCTGTAGAAGTCAGAAGAGATGGAGGCTCCAAGCCCTTACAGCTTCCAGGACAGTCACTGCCCACCCTAGTTTCTGCCTAAAGAGAAAATTGGCTAGAAACCAAGAGAAGAACATGAGGATGCCAGCCTGTTGGCCAAAGGTGCTCAGTCCTGGGCCCATCGTGCCTCAGGTTGGCATGGGCATACTGGGTGGGCAGTGAAACACTGCCTCCCAGGCTCTGTGCTCTCCTTTGAACCACAATCAGTATTTCTCAGAAGTGACATTAATTTTTTTGCTTTCTGATAATAGTAAGACAGCAGGGCTAGCTGAGCTCTGACGTGCTCCTGTCTGTGGCAACCATTACTGGGGCTGGCGAGATAGCTCAGCAGTCTAAAGCACCCACTCAGGCAAGCGCAGGGACCACAGTCTGATCCATGGCACCACATGCCATACTAGCCCCATCCCCAGGGTGAGCTGCGCCAGCCAGAGTCTGGTCATAGTGGCACATGCCTGTAATCCCAGCATTGGGGAGGCTGAAAACAAGAGAATCACCACAAGTCCAAGCTGGGTAGCAAAACTCTGCAACAACCAAATACATTTTAAAAAAGAAGGAGGAGGAG
>PVKN010000338.1:0-83792 GCA_004027915.1 Capromys pilorides | reverse complement strand
GGAGGAGGAGGAGGAGGAGGAGGAGGAGGAGGGAGAAAGGGTGGGGGTGAGGGTGCAGACCCACAGGGGAGAGAGAGCCGAGACCCCAAGGCCACTCCCTGCCAGGAACACGTCAGCCCCTCACTGGAAGCTCTACTAACTGGGCTGAAGATTTCTGTGCAGAGAATGCAGAGGTGCCGCTTCAGCACGGCCACACGCTTCAGAATAAGCACAGCTGGCCCAGACGCCCCAAACTCCCCATGGGTGCGTGCTCCTGCACCCCACCCAGGTGATACTGGGGACAAGGACCCAGTGACAGGGACCACAGACGCCCTGTGCTGGGCACCCCAGATCTGAGTGCAGGAGCCAGGAAGCCAGCGACTACAGAACTCATGAAGACAAGGAGCAGAACAGGCAGGACCTGGTCCTCTGCCTCTGTCCTGATGAGGAGAGGTGGCCCAGGCAAGGGTGCATTCTGGGAAACCCGATGGAAGTCTGTGCTGGCCTGCTCGGGTGGGAACAGCGCTGTGTGTCCTCGAAAATTATTCAAAGCACCCGACATGGTTAAACGAAGAGCCCAGAATTCTTGCACCCCAGACACCCAGCTCTGACACGAAGCCAACTCCACAGAAATGTCGCCACAGGCGGCCTCGCTGCCCTTTGCTCCCTGTGAGGTCCCATCTCTGTCTTTTCACCCTTTAACTAAGGGGAGGAGAGTGCAGGCGCCCGTGGCCTGCTCAGTGCCAGGCAGGGCTTTCATGGAGGTAAAGAAAGTGGGAAGCCGCAGGACACAGCAACGCAGAGCCTGGCCCCTCAGTGCCCCTGACCCAGCCGCAGGGACACAGTGAGACGTGCCACTCGTTGCCAGGTGCCACCCAGCGGCCCCATGTGGTGAGCGACAGGGTCTCCACCAGGATCCTTACTGTCCCTCCCATGGTCGGCACTCTACTGGAGAAAATTCGCCAGTAAGTTTGACCCAAACCCTCCAGCACACACCTACCCCGGTTTCCGGCTGAAATCCCAGCCCTGTGCGCCCGGGGTGGGTCGGGGAAAGCCTAGCTGGTTAGGGACCCTGGGCTCCGCAGTCCCAGGCCCACGGTGCTACACCTCGAGGTCACTAGGAAGCCCCCACCCAGGAGCCCCACGTCACCCCGGAAACCTAGTCGAGAGTCCCGGACTCACCGACTGCCAGGCAGATGGGCAGCAGCAGCCTGAAGACGAGCCCGCACACCACTTCCGAGGCCATCGCGTCGGCGGCGAGGCCGCGTCCCCCCGCAGAGGAGCCTTGGGGTCCCTAGAACCGGGGCTCCAGGCCCGCGCCCGCCCAGGGCCTCCTGCCGCCGCCCTTCCGCAGCCACCCGGGCATCGCCCCCGGCCCAGGGAGCCGCGGGGCCCGGCCGACCCTGCAAGTTCGGGTGGCGCGGATCCAGGCAGGGCGGACACTCGCAGGGGTCCCGGGGGTCGCTCAGGATCTTCGGGACCCGGCCGTCCCAGCCGCACGTCCGCCGACACGGGATCTCCGCCTTGCGCCTCGCTCACCGCCGCCGGCTCAGCCCGCGTGCGCCCCGGCTCCCGGCCGCAGGGCGCCGCGCATCCCGGACCCGCGGGGCGCGAGCTCAGCGTCCTGGGCCGCCAGAGCCCCGCCCTCCTAGCGATAGCGGGAGCGGCGCGGCGTGGGCGTGGGCGGGGACGGACTGGCTCGGCGGGTGCTCAGGCGTGCGCTCCCTGGCACCGCCTGGGGTCCGGAGCACCGAGAAAACGCGCTGCGCGCCGAGAGCGCCCGCTGCGCACAGCGGACCCGGGCCGCGCGCTTCTCCACCTCGGGGAACTACTTTCAGCACGCCCTGGGACGGGCGTGTCCGGGCGAGGGGCGGAGGCTTCGCTGAGGGCCGAGCACGCCCCCACCCCAGGCTGGGCGGCTCGCGCACTGCGCGGCACAGGCGCGAGGGCGCGCAGAGAGGCCGCCAGGTGGGCTGCGCCCTGCCGCCCTGCGCGATCCAGAGGCTCTGCGCTCTCGTCCTGGCGTCCTGTGCAGGAAGGGCCGCCAGGGACTTTTATTGGGGATGGCCAGGCTGTCCTAAGAGTAACCAGGCTATTTCCTGGGGGTGGTCCTCCTGCTGAGTGCACTCAGGCCTTGATCAAACAGAACAGGGCAGGAATTCACCCAGGTCCTTTGTGCTGAATCTGGCGAAAGGTTCCAACTCTGCTGGGCACGGGGTGATTCTGGGTCTTTCTGGGACTCGCACAGATGCACAGGTGCACGCCCACCATGCACGTTTCAGGGGATTCTTCTTTTCTCCTGTGGTTTGTTTCCTACTTGTGGCTTTGGAGACAGAATGTTGGTGCTGAGAATGTTCTTGTAATCTTCCATGCCTTCTCTAGACACTGTCTAGAGAAGTCACTAGACATGGGGGAGTCCAGTGTGGCTGGGTTCCCCGCTTCAGGACTTCAGAAACCTGGCATTGGAGCAGGGTGGGCTCTCTGGGCCAGAAGATGGACAGGCTCAAGGTCTGCAGAGGGGACCCTTCCCATCTCCTGCGCTGTGGGCTTTGTAGTGGAGCAGATGGACAGCCAGCAGCAAAACTCTGTGATCCAGGCCAAAGCCTCTTGTTTAGCTGCATGGCCTGCTCTTTCTAGGTACTGCTTTTCAAGGTACCGTAAGCTTGGTGCTTGAGCTTGCACACCTTCGTGGATTCTCCAAGAATAGCCATAAAAGTTGCACAGGACCCACTGTTTTTCTCTTTGTTTTGGTTTGTGGGTTTGTTTTTATTTGCTTTCTTCCTGAAGACCCCAAACAGTTAACTTCTTAGAAAGAAGATTCCTTGAAACTTACACCATCTGTGTGCAGCCCCCTCCCTCTTGGACTCCCAGCAGACGGTGACATCCCCAACCCCACCTCTGCACGCTGTGCACATGGGTACCAACTGTGCTGTTCATTTTGTGCTCAACTGGTCCCATTTGGGGCCTTCAGACATCTGCCCGGAGAGGAAGCTCCCTTGGTGCAGTGTCCAACACAGAGCTCTCAGTCGTGGCCACACCGACCACTCCACACTTCCAGAAATCCTGGCCTGATAGGCCCAGAGTGGCCCCCTGCCCACATCTGCATATTTTTTAAAGCTCTCAGATGAGTTTCAAATATGCAGCCAGTGTGGCTATCTTCACTGAGCCAGGACTTGGAACACAGGGTTTCAAATCCAGCGTCCCAGACCACGCTCACCCGCCTGCAGCCGCCCTCCTTCCCCTGGGCTAGGGCAGCGTTTGCTCAGGCCCTGTTTCACCTCAGCCTTCCTAGCTCCCCCAGCTGCTGTCTGGTGTGTCGAAGGCATGTTTCGAGGGCTCCCCAGCCCACCAGGGTTTGGTCACTGTGCAGGAGCAGCCCTCCGTCTGGGCTTGTATACATGTCCCCACCCTTTAACAGAAGGGCGACTGGCAGATCATGGATCCTATGGGCATCGTGTGGCTGTCCCGCTGAGCTCTGTAAGATGTCGCCGTGTCCTTCTCTACAGTCAGAATTGCCTGTGGGTCCTGAATCTGAAGGCAGTGGCTGCTTTTCTGATTGCGGTTCAGGAACTTCATAAAATCAGCTGACCTGTACGCTTTGCCCTTCCAACTGGATTGCAGGCTTTGGGGCACAGAAAAAAAATTTCTCTGTAAAGCAGACTACAAAGCGAAACAGTTTCCAAATGACAATACTATCCAATTTATATGCTTGCATAATATGTGGGACATATACACATACACAGCACCCATAATGGCATAAGAAAGAAATAAAGGAACATACTTTTGTGTGTGTGTGTGTGTGTGTGTGAGAGAGAGAGAGAGAGAGAGAGAGAGAGATGAACACAACTTGAGCTTGTGGGAAGGGCGCTCTGTGGAAGTCGATGGCTTGCCGTGGGCACCTACAGCACCCAGGTGGCCGCTACTAAAACATGGAAAGCACCATTCATTATTTACAGCCAGCAACAGGAGCAGTTTTTTACCTCAGGGTGGGGGGTTGTCTGGCTGGGCTGCACTTGCTCTCAAAGCCTTTGTAGAGGCTGCTGGTTTTAACATTATTTTCTTCAGAAAGGCTTATGTAGCTCTGGAGAGGGTTTCACAGAAGGAAACTAGAATTTGGGGCTCATTTAGTAGTGAAATAAAACCATTCAGAGCAAATAACTAAACAAAACCTATTCTAAGCTTCTTTGTTACACATCACCACACAGGCAAGAAACTCCCCTGGTCCTAGTAGAAATTCTTCCATCAGTAAATACTTGCTTCAGATCAGGTTGTAATCATGGTGGCAGGCAGATCTCACAGCCAAGTTAATATTTATGAGGAGTGGGTGGGTGGTTCTCATTAATTAGGCGTCTTAAGGAGCTTCCTTTGTGCCCAAGTGCATGTGTAGGTGAGGCCAGGTGTGGGTGAGTGAAGGCTGAGAGAGCGGTTTTCAGTTTCTTCCCTCCCTGCCCTATAACTAGGGCAGGGGATCCCAGCTGCGCAGTCCTTGGGTTCACTTACTTTCCTGCACTGCCACCTTTTGGCTGAAAGTATATCTAAAAACACAGGCCTGAGCAGAAGGGAGCCTGAGGCACTGGAGTCCCACTCAGGGCAGCCCGCGACCCACAGGCTGACTGGGGACACCACGGTGGGCCAAACAGGGGACTCTTCAGGCTCGGCAGACTCACCCTCGAGTGTGAATGAACAAGGAGCCACCTGTGTGGGCAAAGAGCTGCTTAGAAAGGGCCGGCAGGAGCGAGGGTGGCTGCAGGTCACCCACGCCCGCCGAGGGTCCTTGGAGGGACGCAGCCGTCTCCTGGATCTTGCAGAGTGGATACAGAATTTCCAGGATAGGCACCCTTGCAGGGGGACTTTGTCCTGGATGTCACTGGACCCTGGGACCTGATGCTGGTGCTGCACAACCGCTAGGCAGGCAAAGAGGAAATTAGACTGTAGGCCAATAGGCAGACAGCAGCCCAGCAACAGGAGTCACCAGGATCGGTCCAGGATCTCGGGGCAGTTCACAGTGAACATCCACACCCCGCCTACTGGGGGCTCAGGCTGGGGTCCCACCGCAGCCCATGTTCTACCCTAGCTGATTGTCCCAGGAAACACGTAAGCATTGGGGCAGAGCCCACCTGCTGCAGGCAACAGCTGCTCCCCTGCCTTGCAGACTCCTCGCCGGGCTGCGAGGCACCGGGCAAGCCCACCTTGCAGGCCCTTTGGCTTTGTGGGCTCTGGGAGGCTTCTCCTACCTCGGGGATGGCTGCGTTTCGACTTCCCTTCCCAGAGCCACACAGACCTGTGCTCTGTCTGCGGCAGGGCCGTAGCATATGGCTGGGCTGTGCCACGTGGCCCCGCTACTGCTCTCCACACACAGAAGGTGTTGGTGGCCACGCCAACACTCAGCCACATGTACTGCACACAGGACCCAGGTGCTGTTTCTGAGGCTCCTGTCACCACGTCCAGCATGTTGTCCCTGTGGGCTGAGCAAAGCTCTCCTGGGTCTGGGCTCAGGGGACGAGATGAGCACCGCAGGAGGCAGGTTCTGGCGGCCGATGTTCCCCGGGTGAGCACTCGGCCTCCCTTGCTAAACACACACAGGTCCTCCCCAGGCCTCCACCCTAGACCTCCAATCCCAGGGTGCAGGGAGGGAGACATAGGTCCTCTCCTGCTCTCCTGAGGGGGATAGCTCTCCTGCTGTATTCTGCTCACACCGCTGAGTAGAAACTTTGCTTTTTTTTTTTTTTTCCCGCAGAACTGGGGTTCAAACTCAGGACCTTGCATTTGCCAGGCAGGCACTTGTGCCCTCGAGCTATCTCCCTGCCGCTCTGAGAAGAAGCTTTTACAAAGCAGGGGCACTCAGTAGGGAGCGAGCCATCTTTTCCAAACTCCAGCTCCTGGTTTTTGGAGCTGGCTACAAAGAGGCCCAAATGGGCGGCCCCGCAGGCAGCCTGGGACCCTCTTTTCTTAAGGAGTAGGAAAGTCCTGCTTCTCTCCCCTTCAGTCACTGCCATGACATTTATATTAGCATTTCATGTAGTATTAAGAAAAGCCAAAGTTAATTACAGTACCATGACTTGCACCATAAACCTTTGTATTTTATTTGTTTTTGAGACAGGGCTCACTATGCTACCCGGGCTGGCCTTGAGCTCCTGGACTTCCATGACTCTTCTGCCTCAGCTTCCCAAGTAGCTGGGATCCATGGTGATCCTTGCCTGGCTTTTAACCATTTTATTTTGCAATATCCATTTTAAATGCAAATGTAACAGCCTGTGCTTTCTATGCAGGTCACTGGAATCTCACAGCTGGTGTTTCGGAGCTGGTGCACCTCGTGTTGTGTTCAGAGTGAAGGAGCCAGCACAGCGCAGGAAGCTGGATCTGCCTCGCTTCCAGATCCACTCACACCCTCCCTGCTCAGCTAGGTAGATACAAAGGAAAGGCGCTGTGGGGGCTGCCCTGTCCCGCGCAAGAGCCCTTGTGGGGAATGTGGCTGGTGAGCACAGGAGAGACCGAGAGGAAGAGGAGCCACGTGGGTCCCTTGGTCCTCAGGGTCCTTGACCCCCCACACACATCTGCTCTCCTCACAGATGCTGGTTCCAGGTGACACCCTGGTTCCTGACCCCTGTGGGTCACTGGTGACACCCTCGCCTTCAAATCCTCTCACCACAGCCAGCCCTTTCTGCACTGCGCCCTGTGTGTTTCCAGCAGACGCCCAGGAACCCACTCTCCTCCTTTGCAGCTGCCTCCTGTTACTCGACCATTCTCTGGAAATGCATGAGTTTATTTTTCTTCTGCCTATGGTTCTAGTCTGGGGACTTAGGAATTCAGCTGCCAGCTTTAGAAAAAGCTAAATCTGCAGAAAGTGATCCCAGAGGCTGACAGGATCTAAAAGTTCTGTCTGGGGCTGATACCTTCTCTGGTGACTGGTCCCAAGAACTCTTCCTAGAAAGATCAACCCTGCTCTTGGCTGCCTGGCCTGGGGGCTTTCTGGTCCCAGCTGCTGGATGAACCAGGGGAAGAGGTCACTGTGCTGCAGGACTGAACGGTGAGGTAGGCCTAGAGCCCTATGCAAATCAGGAGTGGGTGTGGTTGTCATCCAGCTACATAAAACCAACCAATCAAGATTGAGCACTCTGCTGATCCTCCTTTACATAAGCAGTCTGCCTGGAGCAGGCCAGCCCTGCCTCTCCCCATGCCTGCAGTTTGCAAACTGAAGTACAGCTTCTCTCTCTGTTTCCACTCACACCATTGCAACATCTCTCCTGGTGAGTCTTTGTTAATATAACCAAGATCGGTGGTCTTGGACAAGTCCTTGGGGAGAAGTATAAATGCATTTTTCCAGTGTAAAACTATAAACATGGAGCGCCTGCCTTCTAGGGTGGTAGTCTCGGCAGCAACTCAGTTTTTCAGGAAGCCGGCACTGGGTCACAAGCCCGTCAGTAATGTGACAGTTCCAGCTGCTCTTGGTCTTTATCAGTGCTTGTCACGGTCAGTCTTCTTCATCCCAAGATAACATCACAGAGATTTTGAGACAGGAGAAGCATGGCAGTTAGGTGAGCCCCACATCCTGCCTGTCCCACCAGAAGGCCTGCACGGGGAAGGTGCCGTTCTGCAGCCTTTGGTATTAATTCCCATGGGCATCTGCCTTCATTGCCAGCATTGAAACCACCCACTCACAAAATCTATCACAACCCACTTCTTGGGCCTGTTTATATCCAACTCACAGTCCAGGTTCCACTCCAAGCAACATGCCAGGGGTACAACAGAGTCTCAGGTTCTCCCTGGCAGCATGTCCAGGCTGCAGAAAATCACTCCCATTCCCTTCTGGTCCTGACCCTGGAGGAAGTGCTCCTCACCCCCACCCCAGCTCACACTTCTCGGGAAATAGGCACAGGTCCATGCAGGCAGGTTCCCAGTGTCACTGCATTCTACATATTCAACACCAAGAGTAAGAATGCAATAAGAATTGGCATAAAAAACTGAGGTTTTACTGTTTGTTTGTTTGTTTGTTTATTTATTTATTTATTTATTTATTTATTTATTTATGTTACGGCCAGCTCAGCCTGTGGGGGGGGGGGAGGGAGAGAGGGGGCTAGCACAGCGTGCGGTTCGGGGGATCCGACCACGTTCCCTGCAATTGCCTAAGCTTGCCTAAGCAGGCGCTTTAGACCACTGAGCCATCTCGCTTGCCGCTAAACTGAGGTTTTAGAAAAGCAAACTGAGGAACATGATCAAAACATATGACAAAGAGTTGCAGTTCCTTAAAAATGAGATTTGCCTGAGAGAAAAAGGCACACACTCCAACATGCTCATGCTTACTGAAAACTAACATCAAAAATTGAGAGAAAAACAAAGCATGATTTTTACACATGAAATAAATGATTAGCAACTTTAAAATATAATGACCAGTTATGGCAGAATAAAAGCATTCATTTTTTGTTGCAATGTAGGTGGTTAAATTCCTTTAATAGAGGGTGGGAGAAATATATGCCACACAAATTATGCACGTTTACCAGAAAGGACTAATCCAAAAAGACAAAGAGAGTTTAGTTCACTAAAATATCAGTTAACAATGGTGAGGAGACTGGAAATAACCTGATTATCCAGTAATAGGGTAATGAGTTAATACATGTCATAATGATCTTATAGGACTGCATTCAAATATTCTAATTTTGTAAAATTAAATAGTAAGATGGTTCTGATAGAACTTAAAAAGCAAAATTCTATGTAAGCTATGGTTATGTCACATCAAATCATGCATGCTGAAAAGCTAGGCAAATTAATGAATGGTTGGAGTCACTGAACGCCAGAATGGAGTCTGTCCTCTCACTGTGGTTTGTAGCTATACCCTGTCCACCTTCTGGACAGACGCAGCTTCTGAGTGACCGAGCTCCTACGGCACAATTTCCCCAAGGCTGTGGGATGGTGACACTGATGACACTGAGGTGTGAGTGAGTCCAGTCAGAGCCCAAAACTCAATGGGGAAACACCTGGTATGTGCTCCTTGACCTGCAGATTCTGAGATGCAGACGCTGTGTGACCACTGACAGTGCAACGTCACCGTCGCCATCGTCACTGTGTGCCCACCACAAATGCTAGCATATATATTTTTTTCACACTATTAGCTTTGGGATGTATTTCCCAGTAACAGTAAACCGTGTGCTTGAGCTCACTCCCACACGAGTTTCTTTCCTGTTTATCTTCTGCCCTCGAAAGGCAAATCCTGGGTGAACCTGACATGCTGGACCCTCAGTTGCAAGGAGGGCACCCCGTGCACAGCACAGCAGGACGGTGGGGACGCAGGGAGAGTGGTGGTGAAGAAGTGTCGATTCAGAGTAGGGCAGAGAGCAGAGAGGGTGTGAGTTGGAGTGAGGGGTGCCCCCACCTTCCCTGCAGAGGAATCCGGGACCCACCGGCAGTGTCATCCTGAGCCAGGACAGCACCTGAAGCCCAGCTCGGCCGCAGCTCCTCATTTCCCAGAACTACTGTGAGGCTCTGTGCTCCACACAGCTGTGCTATGAAGCTTACAAGCCGTACAGAACGGGCTCCAGACCTTTCCGGTTGCGCAAATCCAGGGTTGGTCTCCCTGCCTGAGTTCCAACTTATGAGTCACTGTGCGTTATCTAAAGTTATGTAGCGGTGGCAGAGAGGCTGTCCTGGTTGGTAATGGCTGCATGTATGTTATGTTACCCCACGTGCATGCGGCACACAGCTAACATACCTAAATGGTGAAGGCGCACTGCGACACAGGGCCAGGGTCTTCCCGGCTGAGGCACACTGTTGAAATGTAGTGTTCAGGCCCCGTGAGAGCTGGTGGAGTGGCTGCTCTTGTGGGACTCCTACGGCCGGGGTTAACCAAACCCAAGCACATTGTTCTCACAGTGCAGGCATCCGAGAATGGCACCCAGATTCTGTCTCATCTGCACACCACTGGCAGGCCACAAACCAAAAAGGGGAGAGCAGCCTCTTTTCCTTCCTTACGTCGTGGATAGGCGACCTGCCCTCTGCGGGGTGTAGCACCCGCACCATCCCTATGCCCTCCACTTCCACAAGCTCAGGATATTTACAAAGTAAAGACCCTGGCTCCCTGCTGAGTCACTTAGTCAAACCTCTGAGCTTCTCAAATTGACCCAGTGGACAGCATCCGAGAGTAAGGACGTGCCCTCTGCACCCCAGGATGTACACCTGCTTAAGCTTCCGGACTTCTCACACTGAGAGTGTAGCAACCATTACAAGCCACTAGGCAAGTGGCTGTCATAGTACTTTGTTTATGGAATAGTGACAAGGAAAAGTCCAGTTCAGTAAGAGGCAGTCTTTCCCCCAGGAGTGTCTTGGATCTGCGGTAGGTGGAGTGAGCAGAGTCGATACCCATGGGTGGGTAACGACAGGTCTGTAAGAGGCAGAGGAGCCGAGCTTCCGCCGTGTGCTCAGCGGCTTCCAGAACATTCTGAGGAGTGAATCTCAGGCTGAGAGGTTGTCTGCCCCCAGCCCCCCACTTTATATGCAAACTACTTTCTTCTTGTTGACTTCCAAGACAGTTGAAGCTCAGCTGACAGTGGGGCGAGGTGGCACCAGCAACCAGGTGGCCGCCTTCTTCCTGTGGCCCCTGGAGCATGGGGACAGTGGGCACATCATGCCAGCCTAGGCAGCAACAGACACTTCACTCACCCCGTGGGGCACAGGGCTCCCTCCCACCACTCAGCACCTGAACGACCTTGAAAAGCCACCACAGCCGGACCTAGCGTCACTGCTGGAGCAACAGAGCAGAGTTTCAAAGTGGCCATGGACATAGGAAACCCTGGGCTCCACACTGTCAGGTGCACGTGCGGGGTCCCACCCCCCTCGTGGGATGCTGTAGTCCTTACGCCCACGTCCCCACCCCAAGGACTCAGGGAGCAGTGGCTGTGCCTCCCCAGGCAGCAGTGTGTGGTTGCAGTACTGGGATGTGGGAGGCTCTGTCGCAGCCCCAGAGCGAGCGCAGAGCCCTGTGACCCACAGGGGCACACTCGACATTTTGTGTTTTCATTTTCTTTAATATGAGCAAGGTGACATCCTTTTCCTCATATCATGCTTTTTTTGAGTGGAGCGTAAGGAAGATAAAAATGGTATAGTAAAAGTAATAAAATCAGTACAGTCACTAACTTTCCTTTGTACATATTATTTTGCAATGTGGGTGAATATTACTAATTCAGTTGGTTCTTCTCAGAGGATGCTGCTCTTCAATAAAAGAAAAATTATACCTTATGGTTTTCTTCCTATTCTGCTTTCTATAGCCAGTGTTTAATGTTTATGTGTTCTTTATAAAATTTAAATATGATTTGAAACTAAATTGTTTCCAATATAAGAATGTATGTAAACATAGTATAGCCATGTTTTTCATATATGAATATGAATAAAATAATTTTTTAAAAATAAAAAAAATATTAACAAGGTGAGGCACTTTCAGGGAGAACAGCAAGCTCACAGCCTCCATGGAGACCAAGGATTGGTCTCGTGGGTCGGGGATTCAGGGCGGGAAGCCCACCCCAGCGCTTCCCCACAAGAGGGAAGCTGCGCAGACTGGCGGGCGATGCTAGGATGACGCCTGTGTCCCCTGGCTCCTTCCTCCTAGAGCCCAGAGCACTTCCCAGACATCATCGCACTAACCTGCAGATCATGCCTGGGAGGTGGGTAGGAAGGAAGCCAGACAGAGGCCTGACCTCACCCCAGCCTGGAGCCAGGCCTGGCCACCTCTCCCGGATGTGAATGGCACGGCCTGTAGGTCTCAGGCTCAGGAGAACAGCTTCAGATTTTCAGTATCTTTAAAACAACATGTGCCTCTCAGAAGGTAAATTACTGCGGGGAAAGCCAGCTCTTTGATTTCTTTACAAAGACACAGTGTGTGGAACTTTGCTCCCCGCAGTGAAAGCCAAGCCCAGCCCTGGGGCTCTCCGGGTACTCTCGCCCTGGGCACCGGCAGGGGCGGGCTCGGCCCTAAGTCATCGCAGTAATGGTCCAAGAGACACAGTCACCCTCCAGGCACAGAATAAGGTGGCAGCTGTCACACACCAGAACCCAGCTGCAGAGGCTGACAGAGCTACAGAGAGAGCAAGCTCGGGAGGGAGAAGAGTGAGGGGAGGGGAGTGGAATCTGCCAGGGACCAAACGGACACTGGCGTTGAGGAGATGCGACTACTACTCTGCTAGGCCTGGCCCATGGCACCACGCTCCCTAGAGAAATGTGCCCTTCCACAGTGCCTTGACGCGGAGCAGAGTCAGAGAAATGTGGGCCACCAAAGGGCCAGCCGGGCAGGGAGAGCACTGGAGACGAGGGCTAACTACAGGATGGCCAGCCATGGGTGCCAGAGAGGCGGCAGGGCAGACTGAGCTGCGCAAGCTCATGGCTGCAGAAGCCCAGCAAACTGAGTGCCGAAAGGATTCCACAACACGACCTGTGATGTCTGCCCCTGCGTGAATGTGGGCTCCATGTACCCTAACCCTAGCCACGCAGAAATGTAGAGATAAGAAACTAGCATCTTAAGAAGCAGAGAACAGTAGACAGAGCCCAGGGCCAGCTGTAGTCTGTTACTTGGGGATTTCAGAAAGCTGGGTTTCAAGGAGGCAGGTAACAGCTTATCTGATGGCTCCTTGATTGTTGTCTCCTCCCTTGCTTGGGATGTTAATGGTTGTCTCCTCCCCTCCTTGTAATCTTTTTATTTAACATTTGTGTGAGACTAGCATTAGACAAATAGTGAAGGTCAACAGAGATTATAGTCTTTCTTTACTAAAGTGATTATGCATATGAGCATGGTCCTTGGCCCTAAATAAAAGTGAGCTGCTTCTGGGGCTCTAGGCTCACTCGGAGAGAGACAGATCTCAGTGAGACCTCTGAGCTACATTCATCAGGTCTTCTTGTCCTTCCTTTTGGCACCGACTCATAACATACCACACAGAAATACCCCCTAAATTAATGAATGAACCCCAATTATAAAGGCAAAGAAGACAGTTGACTCAATCCAGCAGCCTCTCACCATAAGAAGACTGAAAACCTGCCGAGGAACTCTCGCAACCAAAGTGCTCTGTGAGAATTCCACAACTAATATTACATGTAATGGTGAGAGAGAGAAGCTAAGTATCTTTAGCCCCTCAGGTCAGGAAAAAGACAACAGCGTCATGTCCCTGAACATCTGGCTCTGCCTTTGAAGGTTCTGGCCAAAGGAATTAGAACGTTTTAAAAGATCAGCATATTTCTAAAGATGATGAAAAAGCAGAGAGAGAAAAGGAAGAGACAGAAATGGTAAACACCATGCTGATGACGAATGAGAACACATACACATATGTCTGCATCTATTTATATGTATAAACACTGGAACAATTAATTTAGTGTTGTATGTTGAGCAGAGAAGGGGTGTCTGCCTGTGTCGATCCTTGCTAATTAATGTTTAAATGCACAAGCCAAATAACGAAAGACAATGTTTACGCACCGCTCGGAGAACAGGCAGAGGTCTGAGGTGCGAAAGAAACCTCTTGGGAAGACATCTTTAAATTATTTTACTATGTAATAGAGTCTAACAGTGTTTCCTATATATTAAAAAGTAAAATTACATGTAAAGAAATCAAGGAAGAAAATCCAAAATGTGAACACAAATGAATTTAATTCCATGTGAAATTAGAATTGCACAGAGAAAGTAATTTTAGAAGCAATCACTGAGCGCATCGCTCTAACCACCACGTGCTCCCTGCAGGGGTCGTGTCCGCAGTGAGGCTGGAGGTACAAGCACCCAGAAGGAACGCTGAGGTTATCGGTAACCAGGGGCTACAGCGTGAGAGAAAGCCCCAGCTGTAAGCTAAGGCAGGTTAAGGGAAACAGCCCTGCGTCTGAACTAGAAGCGACCCTGCTGACTACCCTCAAGTTTTAAAATTCGCACGTGGAAGCTCCGTACTAAAAGGCCGGAGACGCAGGGGCACATTAGTCCTCGCCAGGGTTCTTAGTGCCAAGCCTGACGTCCCAAGAACCCTGTACCACTCCAAGGGTTCTGATCTCAGGGGACATCTGGCTGCCTTCAGGACAGGAACAGGGGAGGGAGTACAGGTGAGCTCTGATGTTTTGCCAGAAATTGAAGGCACAGGGAAAGAGAGGACCCAACAGAAGGACCAGGAAGCAGTGCAAGTAGACCTGTCCTGGGCAGCGTTAGAAACTTGGAACACTGGTAAGAATAACCACTGCGGTGGCATTTTTTTTTTTTTTTTCTCAAACTTTTATTCTTCAGTGTTTGTTTTATCTTTCTTTTTTTTTTTTTTTTTGTGCTAGGGATAGAACTCAGGACCTCACGCTTGCCAGGCAGGTGCTTAAGCTGCTGAGCTATCTCCCCGGACTTCAAATTTTTATTCTTTTGTTAGAGTCTGGCTACGCAGTTCTGACTTGTACTGATCCTCCTGTCTCAGCCTCCCCAGTGCTGGGATGATAGGCATGCACCACAGTGCCTAGTATGGGGGCCAGCATGGCATGCCCAGGAACCTGGGGCCAGCATGGCTTGTGGTACCGGGAATCAAACTCAGAACCTTGCACTTATGCCACTGAGCTATCTCCCCAGCTCACTGTGATAGATTTTGACACATTGAATACACAAACAGCACAATTCAATACTGCCCAAAAGCTGAAAAATAGCAGGCTACGGCAAACACTAACCATATGCACATAATGAACCTAGACGAGAGGGTGGAGTCAGAAAATCTTTTTGCACACCCACCAGCTTTTGGACAACAGTACAGCTGTGACATGCCGGATAGCACCTGGGCGACTAATTACTAGTTGGAAAAGGAGAGCTTTCCTTTCTGATGGTAGGGTCTGGCTGTCACCACGCACATCAAGTACTGACCCGGTGCTACCACACGACCCTTGGTGTGACACACCCTGCGGGACCCAAAGTCACCTCTGACACATCCATGCAGACTTTGATGAAGCTGTTCAGACTTTTGGAAGCACAGGGTGCCAAAGAAACCCTCAAAGGTGGAATCTGGAATTTGGTGTTTGGGAGTAAACAACCCAGGAGGCAGGGGTCCCCAGTTAGAAGAGGCTGAAAGGACCCACAGAGACAGCACACAAGGCCTGGCCAGGCCCTGAGTGTTGCAGAAAGACTTGGACAGACATGGTGGGGATTTCAGAAATTGGTTATGGATTGGATATGAGACAATAGTTTTAAGTTTTATGGATTTTTCTTAGATATAATAATGTCACCACAGACAAAGGACCTCTTCTTAGGACATATATTTAGGGGTAACATTTCCCGAGGCCAGCACTTTATTTTCAAATACTTCATAACAATTTTATACAGGGAGAGATACAAAGGCAACATGCACATATATGTATAATGTATACATAATAAATGTTAATCATTTCTGAGATTGACATGAAAGGCGTAAGGGTCCTTCCTCGGCATGAAAGCAAAGTGGGAGAAAGTAAAGAAATTTTTGTTACTCAGTATGGGAGGGCTGCCAAAGAGAAGGAGGGGCTCTGGGGCGGGGGAGGCAGGCAGCAAAGAAGCTATTGAGCTGGGTCGGGTTGGAGTTTGCACGGCTTGCACGAGAGACACAAAAGAGGAGAAAGAGACAGAACTCAGTCTAGGAGTGGCTTGTCATTGGCGCTGGGATCCCCATGCCAAGCTGACCCACTGCCATGATGACCTGGCACAGACCCACCGCAGGGCCTATGTGGTGTGTTATTATCCTTTCAACTGTTCCTGTATTATAAAAAGTCTGAAAGTTGGTGAGTATTTAAAGTACCTCCTTTTAGTATTAAATAATTCTAAAGCAACACATTTTATCAAACACATTGCAAATAGTCGGGAAACACTGTTGACTTAAAGAAGTTTCCATTTGATTTACGCATCTGCAAGGGACACACTGCTGCCAGGATCACTATTTCTAAGAAAAATAAACTCCTAAACATGTAGCGCGCAGACAGCCATGAAAGCAGGAGGACCTGGATCTGTAGGTTATCTCTCTTTCCACGTGACTGTTTTAACAAGGAGCCAACGCTGCAGGTCGTTCAGACATCCTGTTTGTAACTAAGGGAAACCTTTGGTCTTCAGCGCTTCAGACGGATGAAGACACAGACTATTTTAAGGAGCTTCGTGAAGCTGGGAAGAAGAGACAGCAATTCTGTGACTTCACCCTGGGTCCGCGCCCGGGTCTTGGCTGGGTGATGACACCGCCGCGGTGTCAACGTCCCACTCTCACGGTTTGGTAACCGCATTGTGCTGCTGTACAGCCAAGAGGACAAACGGCAAAGCATTGTTCATCCCCAGTTTCCCTAGGAAAGGAGACAAAACACCATGGCAGTCAAATCACGGCTTTAAATTATCGTACACCTGCAACCCCCAGGGGCTGTGAGGAGCAAGTCTCCTGGCCATGAGCCCTGGCCGGCTGAGCTGTGCCCACACTTCGGCTGGTCCCTTCCCCCTTCCTGTCCTACTTTGCAGCCCTCAGCTCCTGCAGTCCGCACCAAGTCCAGTCTCGGGAGAATCTCTGGGCCGGCGAGATAGCTCAGCGGTCTAAAGCGCCTGCCTAGGCAAACTTAGGCAACTGCACAGAGCGCGGTTTGATCCCTGGCACCACATGCTGCGCCAGCCCCAATCCCAGGGTGGGCTGAGCAGGCCATAATATAGATAAATAATGTTTAAAGAGAATCTCGGGGTATGAGCATGGTACAGGTAACTTCACAAAGTGCTCCCTGGAAAGGATGGGGGCAACCGGCCTCTGGGCACCTAGCAGGGCCCAGGACCGCAGGCCGGCTGAGCCGCGTCCTCCTGGGGCAGGTCGGCTCCGCCCTCTCCTCGCTCCTTCCCGCGCTCCCTCCCTTCCTTCCTTCCTCCAATTACCCCGCCACTTCCTTCCTCACCAGCAGACCAGAGGTGTAGTGTGCACCGTGACACCCCAACTGCTGCCTGCGTCTGCAGTGCCCGGTAGTGAGATGCCCGTCACCCCGGCACCCTCGGCTTTCTGTGTGTCAGGGTTGGGCTAGGGCATGAAAGCCGTCTCCCGGGGTTAGAGACAGGTGCCATGTAGCTACAAGCTGCGGTCAGCTCAGCTACGGGATCCCAGAGCTCCTTCCGCTCAGCAGATCCGGCACTGTGCCCCTCCTGCCACGGGCATTTCTGAAGTCACCTTTTCAGTTCTGGCACAGTGAGAGCCTGTGGCCTTGTCCTTCTGGGCCTGGCTTGTTCCCTGTGGCACGAAGCCCTTGAGATTCGCCCACGTTGCTGCTGATAGCTTTCCTTGTTGTACCAGAGACTGAACCCAGGGCTCTCTCACTAAGCAGCATCTCTAGCCATTCCTATTTTTTTTAATTTGAAACATGGTCTTATTAAGTCACTACATTGACCAGGTTGGGCCCGGACTTGTGATCCTTCGGCCTCAGCCACCCAGCAGGCTAGAATTACAGGCAGACATCGCCGGGCCAGCCCAGAGCCGCGTCATCCGCCATATGTACATGTCCTATTTTCTTCACTCACGTGGTGGCGTGTGAGCAGCTGGCTCCATTTCTGGGCTGTTTGCATGGCTCTGCACCAGGCCTTGGAGCCCAGGAGTCTCTTGGGCCTACCACTCTGGCTTCCTGTAGAGAAACAACCAGCCCTGCAGCACAGAGGGTCACTCTGTCCTCCTGCCACCGTCCCTTCCAGTCCAACATGTGCACTCTGTGCCCACGGTGGCCGCTTGTGCCTGCTGCATCTCCGGGTGCTGCAGGGAGGCAGGCTCTCCACATGCCAGATAGGGTCCCTCCAGGCCTTGTTTTTGTTTTTATTTTTAGGGAAGGGTCTACAGGGTGTTCAGGGTCTCACTACTAGATCGGACTCGGAGTGATCCACCTGTTTACAGCCTCCCAAGAGCTGGGATTACAGGCGTGCGCCACCACGCTCAGTCTCAAGTGCTGTCTCAGAGCACCCCAGGGGCCAGCCAGCAGAACAGGCCCGGGGATCAAGCCCCGGACCCCTGCATCTGCTTGCAGGCGCTTTAATCCACTGAGCTATTTGGCTGGCCCTCCCTTGAGGCCTTGGGGCCTTAGCAGTTATAGAGGTGACTGGCTGGGTGACAGGCATGAGGAGCCGTGGCTGCTCCGTGTGCTCTGGATTGAAGTCAAGCCCAAGGTGAAGGCAGCCACACCATGGCTTTGCTGCTGCTCTTGTCCCAAGCAAATACAGAGCACAGAGGGCTGCAGTCCTGTGGGTGGAGGGGAGGCTGCGCCGAGCTGAGGGGCCCCACCTCTCTGGGCCTGGGGGCTTGGGGTCCGCCGCCCTCAGCTTACCTAACCTCTCCTAACCAGCTTCAGCCACTGATTTACAGCCCTGGCCGTCGTGCTCTGTGAACCTCTGCATGCAGTGCAGCACGGCCAAGTGTCCTGGAACACGTGGCGCCCCGGGCTCGCCCCGCAGTCCGCTCCAGGAGGACCTGGCTGGCCCCTGGCCGCTCCTGCCCCAGCCTCTTCCTGTGGCCCTGAAGCATTCCACATGACTCAGACCCTCCGCTCCCGCAGCGCCTGCGAAACACATCAGGCTGGGAGGACTGTCAAGCAGCCATGTGTTCTCCTTGGAAGGCCAACCCTGGAGTCCCCTCACTGGGCCTGGGCCAAGCAGCTCGCCTGGGTGCATCCATAGGCAGGACAGCGCAGAAAGCAAAGCTGGGGCTGCCCCAGAGAGGGACCCAGAGAGGCACCAGGAGGGCAGACCTCAGAGCCCTGCAGACCCACCCCCTCCCAGCTGCTCCTGTCATGCAGCATGGGTGTGCACAGTGGCTCGTCCTCCCTCCCCCCAGGGCGCCTCCAGGGCCCTCTCACAGCCATACCTGCCCTCTGCCTGCTCCCCTACAGCTCAGCAACTGGCACCTCCATGCTGGGCTGCATTCCTGGGGCACAGGAGCACTGGACCCAGAGAAAGTGACCATCAAGCAGGGGTGGATGGGGGTGGATGGGTTGACACCAAGAGGATTTTCCAGGTGCCGCGCAGGGACAAGGATGGTGACACGGGTGGGGAAGCCTCCCGTGTGACGAAACTGTGTTCAGGAAGGGGTTTGTGCCAGGTCGTGTGTCCGGCCAGTCCTCACAGTGCCTGTGGCAGAGCCCCCTGCAGGGTAAGGGTTGGCCATGGGAAGGAGGCCCCGGTGTGGCCACGGTCACACAGCCATCCATAGCGCTGTGTATAGGGCATCTCTGGGTTGCTCACAGTGCCCATCAGAAGACAGATACTGTGTAAATAGCTGCACTGTGTAATTTAGGGAATGATGCTGAAAAAAAACCCTGCGTGTGCCTACAGAACACTGTGTTCTATGTTTCCCAAATAATTTGTGGATTAGAAATCCATGTATATTTCTAAGGGCTCTGAGTCTCAGTACAGGACCGTATGATGACTATGTGAAATTCAAAAATAAATGCTTACATTAAATAAATGATCAATGTTTACATTAAACTGTTTATCGCAGTCAAGGACACAGCCACCCCCCTCTCCACACTCTCTCCTTTGCTTTGGGCACACTGATCCTGTCACTCTCACTGGCTCTGAAGTAGCTCTGGTGTCCTTCTCCTCAGCTGCTGCCGAGTGCTCCTCAAAGCAAAGGCACTCCCAAAAATGTGACCTTCTGTCCCAAGCCACCTTCTGCATCAGCTCTGGGGTGTATCCTGTGACACCCCCCCCCCCATCAGAGTCAAAGAAACCCTGAAAGGTGCACCTGTTGAGCTGATTTGGGGCACCAAGGCAGCTGTGGCTGCAGAACTGAAGAAATCCACTTATGTAAGAGAACCAAACTCTGGGACTCTAAGGGTAAAAGGAAGACGTAAAAAAATAGCACAGCGGTTCTTCGCTGCACAAAGGGAGACTGTCGCTCAGCAGCCAAGCTTTAATGACCCTGGAGTTCCATGTGCTAAGAGGCGCAAGAGCAGGGCTAGGGTCGGGTCGTGTGCTAGGGCAGGAGGACGTGCCACTGTTGACCACCCTGCATAAAAGCATGTGCCTCAAGACCCTGCAGAATGGCTATGAAGCTTTTGCGACAGTAAATTTGTTTAAAAAAAATGTTATGTGATGCCTGGCAAAACATTTTCGACTTAGAGACTGTGTGGCCTGAAATACAGCAACCTCGTGGAGCGCACTGGGACACGTGCCTGATGCTCACATCGGACTCAAGTGCATAGTTCAGCTTCTTGTCATATTTTAGCTTCTCAGATAATCTTGATATATCACCTGCCCGGACATAAATATGCAAACTTCAATGAGTTCATTCATTACATTCACCTTTCTAATGAGAAACAGTATATTAGCAGTAACTCTCTTGCTGTTTTTCCATAGTGCACGGGTTATATAACAACACAGCTGTACACCAAAAAAAGCTCTTGATGCTGATGAGGCCCTGGGTTCCACACACAACTCTCTCAAGTGCAAAACTAAGAACATAGTGGGTCTTCAGAAAACTATACATAACTGGTGAGGATTTCATTGCAAAGACTTTCATCTTGGAAATAACCAGCAGAAATATGACAATAACAAGAGAAGATGTTGTTGATGTGGGTTTTCACTAAAAAACTAGCAAAAGCTGAAATATCCCAGCAACCTAGAGTATCCAGGTGACACTGGAGCTTCCAAACTACCCAACTAGAGAGTCTGTTGAATGTGTATAGGTAAAAATGTTCCCTTGTTTCCGTAAGGAAATCCTGCTAGGAGTTCGTCAATCAATCACAGAATGTAAGGAGTTCCGTTACTTTCGGCCAAATCGCTATCCTGTAAGCAGACCAGCTTCGTCAGCTATGTAAATGATAAACTTCACAGGAAAAGACTCACAACTTCCATATGGATCTTTAATGGGTCAGAAAAACCTGAGGAAATAAAATCGCAGAACTAAAAGCATAAAATCAGCACTGGTCATTCCCGGCAAAGCTCATGAGCTATGCTGAGGGTCATAAATGTTGGGTCAGAGCACGACCTAATCCCACAAATCATCTGCTGGCATCCATGTGCAACTCCACACGCTGCCGAAGAAGCAAGAGAAATAAAGCATGGATGTGCTTTAAAGCGACTAATGCCAGCTTTTCAAATGAAAAAAAACATTTATTACTGAGAGAATTACTCAGCCTTGACTTTATGTAAAATGATAGATTTCATCAAACTCATTACCAATCTAGCAGCCTCCTGTACTTTCACATATAAAACCATCCACGTTGCACCCCATCGTAAATACAGACAGGCATTATTTGCCAACTTATAAAGGTTTAAAAATAAGTAGAATGACAAGAGCTTGAAGTCAATCCTTCATTGCCTGTCTGTGCAATTAAAATATAATTTACCTTTTACCTAACTTTATTAAAACTATAAATTCACAGTGCCTGCCTGTGAATTCAACATTAGTTGAATCATAAGCTGTCAGCCTTTAGAGTATGATTCCAAGCGTTTGCAAAACCGCTTACTTTCGTAACACGGCTAAAAGGCTTCCAGAGATCCAATAAACTGGGTCATCATTTTGGAAGCCGTGCAGTAGAAGAAAAGTTAACCACAAAGTGCAAACTTGCTTTTAAGTTCACAGGGCTGTTTATTAAGGTTACTCTTATACTTACTGCAAATCGAATCGCACACAGTCAACGCAGAGGAATACACTGTCTCCATTCAATAAGGGTTCCTGAGCCCGTGCCAGCTCTTTACACGGACCTCTGCCAAGTGAGCAAGTCAACATGGAGCTCAGATCCGTGGAGCCTTTGGTTCCCTTTCGGGAGTGGTGTGAGAAGGTTCTCAGTTACTTAGCAGACAGCGCAGAGAGGGCTGCATTGTAAGAAACCCTTTAGGGGGCAGGGTTTCGTTTGTTTTCTTTCCTAATGTAAAGGATCCTATTTATGCACATTGTAGAAAACCATTGAAATATCTAGATACTCGTGTGCTGCTCCACAGCATTAGCGTAATCCCACACTCTGTTTACCCTAAGAGACTTACAGGAAGTCCTGGGTTTGATAGCAAAGCGCTGTGTGGGAGCGCATCTGAGCTCCCTGGTGTGTGTGCTCAGGAGGTCCGGAGGCCTGAGGTCTCGACGCTTGAGCCCAGGCCGGGCTCCAGGTAGGGTGCCCATGGGTGCGTGCTGCTGCTCCTTCAGGGGGAGGCCCCACCATGCATAGGAGCTGCCAAGTCACTGCCCAGTCCAGGAAGCGGGCAGGAAGGCCCAGCCTGGCCCTGCCTGCCGTGGGTCCCCTTGCGCGTCTCCTAGAGCTGTCCCATCCAAGCCCACCGAGGAGGAGCACCTTCTTCCTTCATTTTCCCCTGGTGCTGGTTCCACGTGGAATGTTTACCCCAGTGCCATTCCCATGGGCGAGCTGTTTACCGTAAGCTAGTGCAGCACCAAGACAGTGATGCGGGTGTGGTTGGACACACACTTAATCCCAGAGCAGTATCCGGGTTCGTGGTAAGGGCCCAAGTCCCGCCCACCTGCCACACTCGTCCTAATCCTCAATACTGTGAAACGCCTTGCACACAGAGAGAACCCAGGAGGCCGCACATCAGCTAGCCTTAGGGAGAAGGTCTGTGGGACTGAGGTGGCCACTGGGGTCTCTAACAGCAAAAGAGAGGACAGAGGGTGACCCAGCAGGTCACAGGGATGCCACCTCACTGACATGGCAGCAGTGGGGGTCACCCACCAAGGACCACAAGAGACCTCCAGGGCTGACCAGCCCCAGGTGCTCAGAGCCCAGCCTTGGGAGGTGACAGCTATGGGGCCCTGTGAGCACCATCAGTATCCTTGGAGAGACCCAGGAGACCCTCCCCTCTTCTGCCGCTCCTGCACAGTCTGTGGTATAGGGGTGATCTAGGGAACCCATAGAAGTGCTCTGCCTTAAGAGTCTCTGGGGGGCAGTGGTGACAAAATCCTCTGTGAGTTTCGGGTCCATCCATCTGACCTCGTCCCTGGGCTCACTCCAGGGCCCTGGCTCAAAGCACTTCCTCGGGAGCCTGCCCCAGCTGTGCCCAGCAGACCCTGGGCAGCTCCTGCAGAGCCCCAGATGCCAGCAGAGCACAATGGGGTCCCACTGTGCACGCCCCAGACTGTCAGCCGTGTGCCAAGGAGCAGCAGAAGCCAACTGTGGCAGCCTCTGCCCTCGTACCGCTGGCGAGCCACGGCTCAACGTTAATGGCACAGGCACTGGTGACTCAGACGTCCTGCTTGTCGGTGTTTACCCAAGAGCAGCGACAGTATTTGCCCACACAAGTCCCTGCCTGAGCTGGGGGCGCAAAAACAGTGCCCTTTGTGTTTTTCTCTTAAAAGCTTGAGGGCCTAAACTTTATATTCAAGACTGTCATTTATTTTTGGTTCACATTTTTATAAGCTGTGAATTTTAGATTAGATTGTATGCATGTAGATATCTAATGATTCCACTACCAATGAACAGGTAAGTTACTCTCTACCAAACTGACTTGTATGTTTGATAAAAAATAAAATGACCACACACACACACACACACACACACACCTCTGTGCATTTCAAGACTGTATTTACTCCATTGATCCATAATGTACCGAATTGAATTACTGTAAGCTTGATAGTAAGATTTAAGATAGGAGAGTCCAGAATTCTTTACCTCTTTTAGAAAATTGTCGGCCTACCTTTTTTTTTTTTTTTTTTTGCCTCTTTATAGACATTTTAAAACCTACTTCATTGTTTCTACAAAAATTTACCAGGGCTCAGGCCAGAATTGCATTGACTTTCTAGGCCAATCTTAGAAGAACTGACATTGTGATCCTATTGTCCTGGTCTACACACTTGCAAGTCATCTCTTGTTTTGTCTTTAGTTTTGAAAATGATGCTTTAAAGTATTTAGCAACTCTTGTACATATATTTTTCAGATTAATCCCTTATATCTCTTTTCTATGTGATGTACTGTCATTTTATATATGGCTAGATTCTATTTACTCTGATTTTTTTTTTTTTTTTTTTTTTTACTGGGAATCAAACTTAGAACCTTGCTCTTGCCAGGTAGGCGTTATGTCACTGAGCTGCCCTCAGCCCCTTCCTCAGCTTTTGTTAGATTTCTTTTTTGCTTTAATGTCTGTGGGAGATATTTATAATTTTCACTTGCTTCGATACTTGGGCTCATTTTGGAACTAGAACAGTCCTGGCTTCATGGAATTTTGATTTTTCTGGGTGAATCCGTCTGTGCCTGCTGTCATTCTCCCTTTGGGCATGGCGGCATTAGGCAAAGAAGACGACTGAGCCTGGAGTTCTCACCTCAGCTTTTCAATTTCTCTGTGGGTGACCTTGCTGGTCTTTTGCAGGAAACTGTCCTCTTTGCTTTCATTATGGATTTTATTTTGCCATAGTGTTGCTCCTGCTCTTCTCGTCGTTCTCAAGGTCCTTATAACCCATTGTGATGTGATCTACCTCATTTATGATGATGATAAATGTTGTATGTTCCTTCTTTTTAAATTGAAAGTCTGAATAGATGACTCAATTTCTGTTCAAATTAAAATCGTATTTTCCTTTATTCCTCTTCTTTCCAGGACTCTTTAGCATCCTACTTAGTTTCCAAGTATTTGGGGGATTTTCCAGATTTTTTCTGCTAGTGACATTTAAATGATTTTCATTATAGGTAGAGAACATATTTTGTATGACTTGGATCCCTTTACATTTGAAGATTTGCTTCATGGCCTGGGTGATTGCGGTCCACACTGGTCAGCGTTCCATGGAGACTACTGAAAGCTCTGCTCAATGCCCATGAGGTACGAGGCGTTCCCCACTGGCCCCCGGGACAGGACGCACCCCACCCGTGCAGTCTCTAGCTTCCTTTCCTCCTTTCTTTTTGCATGCCTGTTTCCCCAGCACTGAGTAATTTCCACCATGCACTCAGTGACTAGAACTCAGCAGAAGACCCCAGAAGAAGACCTCCAGGGCTTGCTCTTCCCTCTCCTTGGTTACAGTAACTAAACTTACAAATTGATATTTCTTTACACTTAACTTTAATGAGAAATCAGTTTCCTTGTCAATGAAATATTTTTGGTGCGCCAAAACCACTGACCAAGGAAGGGGAGATAGCTTAGTGATACAGTATGTATCTAGCTTGCACAGGACCTTCGTCAAATACACACACACACACACATACACACACACACACACACACACACACACACATGCACATGCAAAAGAAAAAAGAAAAAGCATGAATGAATGAGAGACAGAGAGAGAAAAAGAAAGAGTTGATGGTCTATCTTTCATTTGGAATGTGTTACATCATGCTTTCATTATCTGGAAAATACTGATTCAAACATTTATGTTGCTTTTATAAATGTGAATGCATTTTAGTATACAATGTTGAAAATTCATCACTAGTATTTTCACTACAAATACTAGTGGATTTAAAGAATCACATGGATTCTTTAAAACTGGAGGATGTCAGGTTCTCACCGACTCTTGTATGTTTTTAAAAAGTCTAATGTTCACTGAAAATGTTAATCTTAACAATGGCAGCAAAGGACAGCCATTGTTTTCTTTAAAATGACAGACGTGCTTCATGTTTTGGTCCAGAAAAGTTTTTGTCTGGAGCACAGGTGGTAAGAGCTCAGGTTTGCTAGGAACTCTAGGGAAAGACTGCCTCAACGGCAGCCGGCCAAAGCGGCGCCCGGGACCTCTGCGCAAGGCGTGTCTTCCCTGTTCAGCCCTCCTGCCGAGACACTAAAGCGACGTCCGCCAGCCAGGCCCTGTGCAGAGAGCGAACAGCCGGGCTGTTTCGTCAGCCACGCGCCCCAGGGAAACGAGTTCTGTTCTGTTGAAATCTGAGTCCATGGTAGTGGTGCGTGCCATGGCGTGGGCCGCGGCTCTCTTTCTCTAGCTTTCCCTGCAACCCGTGTGATGCGTGTGGTGCTGCCTGTCTCATGCCAGAGCCACAGCACATGCGTGGCCACGGCCTCCAGGCTTTAGTTCTCATATTAGATTTCCTCACCCTTTCCAGTTCAAATGCAAGTGGTAAAAAAACACAAGTAAGATTTTTTTGTTCTTGCTGTGAAATTAGTTTTGACCTCATGAATCCTTTGGAAGAATTCATAGAAATCCCAAGAGCCCACGCTTGGAAATCCATGGTGAGCCTCACTGGCTTAGGAAAACTAGACATGATTGCACTCTATAGTAATGACAGCCTCGGCTCTCCCCCAAGTAGACAGAGACCTGCATTCTCCCGCCTTCCTCCGCCCCTGTATCTCCTCTGCCTGTGTCTGTCTGGGGCAGCCACAGGTGTGGGCAGCGAGAGAAGAGCCCCACCTTCCTTTACAGCTGTGCCTCACCACCCCCGCCTTTTCCCTGCTTGCTTTCCTACCTTCTGAATTCCATTAGTTCAGAGTTACCAAAGCCAAAATCATTTTTTCTCTAAGTTATAGGTTTTATTGCCAAAAGCCAGTTAAGCAATTTTCAGGCAGTTTTCTTCCTTTTCATGTCTCTTCATGCTGAGGCAGAAGCAGCTAAAAATTTAAACGAAAGGCATCCAGACCCGGAGGCTGCATGCTGCTGCTGTAATTCTGACCGTCAGAGGCACCGTCCTGCCAAGTTTGACGTCCAGGAGCTCGCTGCTGCCAGGCCTTGAGCCCCTGCGGATTCTGTCACTGGTCCGTCTGCTGGGTGGGAGGAGGCAGTGAGGGGCTTTGTGTCTCCTTTGAAACTATTTTAAATTGTTCTTAACTAGAAATGAGTTCAGTTAGGAAAAATATTTGCATGAGTAATTTATTTCAGGTGTTTTGTACCTCTGTCCCTTTCTCACGGCCTTCTAGAGTTGCTCATGGCCATCCCAGCAGGCTCCCTGCTGTGGCTACAGGACCGAGCAGCCCTGCCCCTTTCCAAGAAGTCTGTGGCTGATGGGAAAAAAGGATCTGGGACCAAGCAAGAGGGCTGCTCTGGTAGAGTGACATCATTCTGCTGAAAACAATTTGGGATCTAGAATCATTGAAAACAATTTGGATCCCCAAGATTCCCACTGGGATTGCTATTTTGGATTAAGACACTGATGTTCTGGAAAGTGACATGGCCCTGTTGCTTAGGAGAGGTGACACATTGCTAGGGCACTATATGAACACACTTAGGAGGGGCTTCCAAAATCCTTGGCAAATCACCTTGAAAGAGCTTCAAGTTCTGGAGTTAGGCAAGCATTAGGGGTTTTTGTTTTTTGCTTTTATGAATCTGGGACAGGGTCTACAGGGTGTTCACCATCTCACTATGTAGATCGGACTCATAATGATTCTTCTGTTTTCAGCCTCCCAAGCACTGGGATTACAGGCCCGTACCACCACACCCAGTCTCAATTGCCATCTCAGTACGCTGGGGGTGGGGCCAGCACAGCAGGCCAGGGATCAAACTCCAGCCACTGCGCTTTGCCTAAGCAGGCACTTTAGTTCGCTGGGCTATCTGGCCAGCCTTCAGGTAAGCATTAGTGAACAGGAAAGAGATGCTGCTTGAAAATTGGTGGAATTTTTTTTTTTTTTTTTTTAACTTAAAGTCATTGAGAAATCTCTAAAACTGCTGTGAAAAACTTTTGATGTGAGTTACGGACAAGCTGAGCATATATTTTATCAAACCCAATTGAATGAGTATGTAGACGACTGTGAAACTGAAGGTGCATACATTTTAGTATTACATATACAGATCTTAGTACTACATATGCAGATTTTAGTACCACATATGCAGAGTTTAGTATCACATATGCAGATTTTAGTATTACATATGCAGATTTTTAGTATTACATACACAGATTTTAAATACCTTTCAGTAGCCATTTATTAAGGCTGTAAAAGAATTTTTTAAAGTACTTCTTTCTAGAGGGCCAGGGAGATAGCACCGTGGAATAAGTGCTTGCCTGGCAAGCGCAAGGTCCTGAGTTAATCTCTGGTACCACAAAAAAAAAAAGTACTTCTTTTTAGCGAAATCACAGTTTTACTGCAAAACTGAGTGAAATGCCTGGGGATTTCCCACACACACAGTCCCACAGGCACAGTCCCCTATTATCAAGACCTCCCATGAGAGTGGTGTATTTATTAAAATTGACAGACCTGCTTAAATGCATCACAATCACTACCCAGACACTATTATGTTCATTAAAATCAACTTTTGATATTGTAGTTCTACAGGTTGAGGCAAATGCATAACAGCACGTATGCACCATTGTAGCATAATCTTAGTCATCCTCTCATTGCTGGATATCTGCAAGTCAAAGGAGGAGAGTTTATTCTGTCTTACGGTTTGCAGAGGCTCAGTCCCTAGTTGGCTGGCTCTAGGGCAGAGCAGCATGGTGGAGGGACGTCGCAGAGGAGAAAACCCATGGCAGGGCAGGTAGGAGGCAGCAAGCCTCAGTGGCTTCTGCCCTTTTGTATAACATCCAGGCTACATGCCCGCTGGTGAATGCCCCTCACTCCCAGGGTAGAGACTCTGTCTTCAGTAAGTCCATTACCCACACCCCAAATTGCCAATCCCACCAGTCAGGAGGCTGACGCAGTTTGCATGCCCATCACCCATATTCCCACATCCTAGGCCTGCCCACCTCCCACAGGCCCCAGCTCCGAGTGCACGAGGCTTTGGGAGGTCATCTAGATGTGGCCAACCAGTCCCACCAGGAATACTTTAACCCCTCTAAAAATGACTGTATTCTGCTTACTTAGCGCTACCTTCTACTCTCAACTCTTGCAACCACTGATCTTTTTACTGTTGACGTTGTTTTGTTGTTTCCATTGTTTTGTCAAGTATCGGAGAATCACACAGCACCTAACATTCCCAGCATGGTTTCTTAAACTTAGTCATGTGAATTAAGATTCCTGCATGTCTTTTGATGGCTTGACATCTCCCTTCTTCTTACCACTCAGTAATATTGCTCTGTTTGGGTGGGCCAGTTCATTGACCACTCACCTTGTGAAGAACATTCTCACTGCTGTCAGGTGTGGTGAGTACAATATGCCTAAAATAAATATCTCTGTGTAAGTTTTGGTGTGGATATATGTTTTCAACATCATCTGGGTCAATAAAAATAGATTTTTAAGAAAAATAATCCTGCTTTTCTTAAAAATCGTATCTAAGCTTTCTAAAAGCAAGAAACATGAGGAGAAGCGATGATAGCAATTCTGTGACTTGTGGCGTCAATGTAGGTCATCTGTGTCTAACGGATATTTCTAGACATCTGAGATGGAGCCTTCCAGCACTGCTAGCTAGCTTCTGAGGAACAGCTTCAGGTTCAGATGAAGGACAATTAAACGTCACTGAATAAGAAATGGGAAGAAGGCCAAGTATGGCCATTGGCCCCGAGTGCCTAGGGGAGGCATGGAATTCTGTGCTATGGGGAGAGACAACGTAAGCTTGGAAACGAGGGGAATAGAAAAGTTCTGTCCCTGAATGCTGGACAGAAATGTAGCTGAGAGGTGACGTTATGGAGTAAAGGAGACATGGGCTTGGAGACAGGAAAGGATGGCTTTGAACCTTAACCCCTAGCTCACTATAACTAAGCATTATTGTACTAGCTTTAGGTTCCATCTCCTAATTCTTAAAACAAACTGCAAACATTGTAACACCTTTATTTTGCTGCTCTTCTTTTGTTTTATTTTTGAGGTGGCCACCACATCTTGTGGTATTGTCCAGGCTGACCTCCAACTCATGATCCTCCCACCTCAGCCTCCTAAGTGACAGAGACTGTAGGTGTGCACCCCTGAGACTGGGTGGAACACTTCCTCTTGAAAACCTTCTGTCACCAGATAACCGCTCTCCGGGCAGAGCACGGAGGATGAGTGGCCTTGGATCCCCTGGCTGTCACCGGGTTCTCCTGACTCTGCAGCTCCTGCTTGGGCTGCTTGTCCTTCCCTGGCACTCTGTCTTCTTGAGGCAGAAGTGGCAGGGTCCATGTGGGGCACAGAGGAAGGGCCAGGCACAACAGGACCAGCTGCTTCTGAAAAAGCAGCGGCCCTCACCGGCAACATGGGTGGGACATGGGTGGGGAGGTGGGAGAGCCTCCAGATCTTGCCTCTCTGCAATATATAACATTAATATAATGTGGTATAATACAGCATGACATAAAATGGTGTAGTATATGAATGACATGCAAAGGATTCACTACATGGGCTGACAGTGGCTGCTTGGGAAGGCTGTGTGGGCTGCTTGGCAGAGTGGCTGGGTGAACAGGAAGCTGGATTATCAGTGAGACTAACATCAGAGAGAGGAGTGTCTAGAGGCAGCTACCACACAGCAGCGCAGGGACTCAGAGATGTGGCTCTTCCTCCTCCTCCTCCTCCTCTTCCTCCTCCTCCTCCTCCTCCGCCTCCTCCCTATGCACCTAGAGGCTGTGGTAAAGTAGTTAGCCTGCATTTGCAGGTCGCTCTGTCAGGGGAGCAGACTGAGCAGTCTTGAAGTCCAGGGGCTACTCCCCGAATTCCTCTCCCTGCTGCCTGATAGCCACACCTTCGTGGCACTGAGGCTGTGACCCTTAACCAGGAGCCATGTGGTGGAACTTTGAGAGATGGGACAGAGGGTCTCTTTTACACCAAATGCTAAATTAAGGCTAAAAGACCAATGGTCACAGACTGGATTGCCGAGCTTCAAGATACCAGAAGCAATGGCTGGGACCTAGAAGAAGAAGCAGGCAAATCCACAAAGGCACACTGCACTGTCTCACCCCTCCCTATGACGGGTGCGACAAGGAGAGATGAGGCCTGCATGTGGAAGGTCAGAGACCCCGCCCAACCTGACTGGCGCTCACCGAGCACTCCCACCAGCCACAGTGGAAACACGTTCTTTTCAAGCACATGAGGAAATTAGAGCAATTACCAAGATCAACATTCTGTGTCGTAAAGTAAATCTCAATAAATCTGAACCCACTGATCCAAGTCTGTGGACCAGGAAAACTCTGTGGCCGTCAGGGAGTTGAATCAAAGATCAATAGCAGAAAGCACTTGGAAATCCCTCAACTTTTGGCAGTGAAATATCACACTTCGGAATAAGTCACTAATCAAAGAAAAAACCAAGAGAAACTGGAAAGCATTTTAAGCCAAGTAAAAATGAAAACAAGATATCGCAAGTGTGGGATGTTGTGGAAGCCGGTCCACAGGAGACCAATCCTGCGGGCTGAACAATAACAAAGGGCTCAACTCAAAGGCCTTTCTCGCTGCCTGAAGAACCCAGAAGAAGCAAATCAAATGAAGTCCAAGCAGCTAAAAGGGAATGAGCATGCGATAGCCAAGATGAGGGACTCGGACCCTCAGTGTCCAGCCCTGGCAACTCCCCTGGTGCTGGGAAGGAGCTGGGTATTTACAGGAAGCCACTTCCAGAATTATTCTGCTTCACACAGCAGAAAGAATTTCCATCTCTGGTTGGTACCTGAGTCGACAGATGCCAGTTCATCAAAAGGAAGATGATCTTTTGTGGGCTGCTGGGAGTCTCCTCCTAACCAGAGAAAAATGGTGCAGAGGCGGGGAGGCCATGAGTTCAAGCACAGCCAGGGTAATGTCATGAGACCCTGTCTCAAAGGTTCAATTTTTAAAAATGGCGGAGGATGTAGCAAATTGTGAAAGCCTTGGGTTCCATCACCAGTGTCACCAAAAGCAACAATAACAAAAGCCAAATGGTCACACATTGGAGAAGTCCTCGCCCTGGAATGGAGGAGGAGCATGAGCAGACAGCTATGGGCCATTGAGCCAGGCGACAGCCAGCAGCTGAGGAGCTGAAGGACACGGCCAGCAGGGGCCACAGCCACAAGAAGCCCAGCTCTGACCACAACCTGAACAACCCTGGCCTGACCCCGGTGAGATCACAGCCCAGTGGACAGCACAGTCGAGCTGTGAGGCCCTAAGCAGTGTCCCTTCAGCCCTTCCCACAGGGACCCTCAGAGGGGGAGTGCATGTCACCTCAGGGGGCCATGCTGAAGCCACCTGTTTCACAGGAAAAGAGAAAAAAAATCATTGGTAGGAAAGCGAATGCACCTTGAGGCCATAATACTGAGTCGGATAAACCAGACACACAGCTTATGTATTGCTGGCTTCTCTCATATGATACACCCGAAGTGCAAATATATTAGAGAATAAAGTAACAGACACAGGACAGGAGGGAGGGAGCCAGAGGTTTCGCAATGGGAAGGAAGCCAAGAAAGGGAGGAGAAACGGGAGAAGCTGGGGAACAAGTAAGGCATGCTGTGTTTGTGGGCCGTCGCTGCGTGAGGAATGGAATCCTAGATACCGCACAAGCGGAGGACAAGCGAAGCAGAAGAAAATTAACACAATAAAGGGTGAAGCTATCATCACAAGCAAAGGGAGGAAATACAAATTTCTCATATCTGGAAACAGAAGTATTTTTACTATAGAGTCTACAAGCACTAAAAAATAAGAATAGTACTATTAAAATGATAAAGAAGCATTGTGAGCAAATACATTGAAAAATTATGTGAAAAATGAGAAATGCCATACAAGACATAATCTTACCAAAACTGACCTAAAATGAGTTAACATCTATCTATCTACCATTCACCCACCCATCTATCCACCCATCCACCCACCCATTCACCCATCTACCCATCCACCCACCCATCCATCCACCCACCCATCCACCCACTCATCCATCCACTCATCCATCACCCATCCACCCACCCTTCTACCCACCTACCCATCCACCCACTCATCCATCCTCCCTTCCATCCATCCATCCCCCATGCATCCTCCATCCACCCATCCATCCACCCACCTGTGGTGGGAGAATGGAGTTTCAACACGATGGCTTAGTAAGCACACCTCTGGGTGGGTCTGTGGAGCATGTCTATTTTCTTCAGTTTTATTCAACTTTGTGCTTGAGATTCTAGCCAATGCAACCAGGCCTGGAAAAGAAATGAAAGGGTTTTTGCACCTTTGTAAACAATGCCCTGGCCTTAGTCTTTCATAGACAGACAGACAGTGGACAACTGACTGACAGATGTTCATGTTACCTAGTGATGCAGGGTCATGAGAAATGATTCTCTGAATGTCCTTGTACACAAAGAGCCCCATTATGATAAAGGCAGACTGGGGATTGGTTGTGTCTAGGAATATCCATGTCAAAATTTCCATCAGCTCATCCCCATCATTACCAAAACTGGGTAATATTCTCCCATCCGAAAGGTCATTGGCAAAGATGGTGTGGTAGTTGAAACATTGTATCAATTTATTGGGAGCTGTGGGGGGCCCGCCCCCCCACAGGGCAAGGAGGGCCCAACCTGGGGTGCGATTGGTTCCACCCTAGGGCACCTTAGGCTGCCCCAGAGTGACTCAACACAAAGTATGTATAAAGGACTTGAGGAAGGCTTCATAGCCTGCCTCTCCCTGCTTGTTTGGAGGAGTCTCAGTCTTCTGAAGAGCTTGGTTATCCACTTGATCTTCGCCATGAATCGCCAGTCTTCGCAGTCAGCATAGAAGGAACAGAGCGGCTTGACGGACACTGCAGCTGTTGTTCCTCCTCTGCTCTTCGGTGTTTTCTGTAGCCATGAACTGCTGCCAGTTTGAACTGAAACCTCCACAAACTGTGAGCTAAGTAAACCTTTCCTTCCTTAGTTTTGAGAGTTGGGTATTTGCCCAGCAACGAGTGAAAAGTAACTAACACAGATAATAAGAACACCAACTTGCCACCCTTGTGCACAGCCTTGGATTGAAACCACTTGACGTCTTTCCCGGAAACCAGGCCAGAACTGAGGGCAGCAGCTGACACGAGGCGCAGGGCCCCTGGAAGCTGAGTGCTCACCAGCCCTCGCACTTCTGTTCTCTTCCCAGAAGCCAGAGATCCTGGGTCAAAGATAAAGAAACAAGGGATTGTTGTTTCCACTGTGCTCATGACGACAGCAAAGCACAAGCCTCAGAGGCAGAGGAGCTCCATGGCCCTGCCTTTCGGGGTGCAGTTCTGCACAGTCTAGAAACACCCATGGTTCCTCCACCATGCGAGGATGGGAATTCCTGCAGCAGAGTACATGGGACACACAGCAGCCTCCGAGAGTGAGGACTGTGAATACAGGGACCGAGACCCTTCGTGGGAAGAACAGTAGGTGCACACATGGGACAGGAAGTGTGGGCCACATGTGAGGCACCCACAATCCAGCTGAGCTTCTGGGGTGGTGGAAACCAGACAGGAAGTGAACTAGGACACTGGACAGACCTGCACATCAGAAGCAAGTGTGTGGGCCAGTGGTGCAGGGGCAGTTTCTGTGGAATCCGGGATGATTTCACGCAGGACCAGGGAGTGGTAAGGTTGAACCATTGGGAGCCCACTTCACCTGATTGACAGGTGGATGAACTAGAGGCCGGACTATGGTGTGGAGTGTGGTGGCAGTGAGGGAAAGGGGCCACGTGCAGGCAACATCACGGCGGGCCTGAAACGGACCACTCTGGCCTGGGTGCACAGAGAACAACAGGGCCTCACAGGTGAGGGGAGCCCTGCAGTGTTGGTCCATCAGCAGCACATCATAGAGCAGCCGTCTGAGGGCAGGGGAGCCATGACGAGGGCCCAGCCCGCCACTCCTGGCCCAGGAAGGAGTATCCCACATGCGAGCCAGCCACCTGGTAGAACCCTCAGAAATGGGCAGTGTCTGGGACCCTCCCGACCTCCACTATATGGGTGACCTCAGGTGAAGCCCACGAGTTCCCTAATGAGGCTCCTGCACGGAGGCACCTGCCCTGCCAGTGGTGCTGGGGCTGGATGGCTTCTTTCTATTTTATGTCAACAACCCACCTAGCACATCACACTACCTCAGCATCCTCAGCGCAGCGAGCAGGAGAGCAACTCCAAGGCTCCCACATTTCTAAGACTTCAGCAATTTTATTTATTTATTTTTATGTGTTGAGTACAGGTCCTCACTACACAGCTCAGACTCGCAGTGATCCTTCTGTTTTCAGCCTCCTCAGTGCTGGGGTTACAGCTGTGCGCCACCGCACTGGGACTATTTCAGCGATTTTTGAAACCATATTTCTGCAATTTATTTGTATGCTGCAAATGTCATAAACAACGCAAGCTCAAATACAATTTATAATGGCTCAAACAAGACGTCCATGACAGTGGCCGTCAGTTCCTAGACTTCAGAGGAGAACAGAAGAATGGACAGCCCTCCTTCCCCATGCCCCTGCCAATGTCTGGGTCTACTGGTGATACCTTCTGGAACTTGCATGATTCTTCCTGCCAAGCCAGAAGAGACTACAAACAGGAACATAGCACCTGCCCAGGTGCAACTGCGTCTAGCAGGGAGCAAAAGCGGAACACAGGAGGGGAGCAGCAGTTGGGAACAACAGCCAGGAGTTGGTGCCAGGGCTCAGAGGAGACTCTAAAATTCAAGCTTCAAGACCCATCGCCTGGTAGGAAGCAGGCTGAGTGGCTGGACGGGAAGATCACTTAAGAAGCAATGCAAATAATCAATAAGCAAAGAGCACGCATCAAGCCCATCCAGCAATAAAGAAATGCTTACAGAGGAAGAAGGGGATTCTGTCCCCCCACCCCCTCAGATTGGCAAAACAAGAACCTCCATGTTTGGCTGCGAAATCCTTCCGCTGTGACTTGTCACAGAGGCTGTGGTGGGAGGCAGGCTCAGAATCGGTGAGTTCCGTGGACGAGCCACGTATGCTGCGGAGCAGAACTGTGTGCGAGCCAAATCCCTCGCGCACACAGGTAGATGCTCCCTAGGGCCTGCTATGACAATGGGCGTGTGTTGAGAATGATTCAAATCGTCAAGTGAAAGAGCAAGTAGACCTGGGGCAAACTGCGCACACTGTGGGTGACCATGGCCAGGGAGCCTCGGGGGACACACATGTGGCTCTTATGGGGAGATTCCCACGTTGAGTGAAGAAGGAAACAGCTGAGCACGCACATGCGTGTATGTGTGTACATCCGTATGCACACTTGTACATACGTACATAGGTGTGTTTTTTCAGTGCTGGGGCTGACTCAAGGTTTCATGCTCTACACCTGAGCCCCACGTCCAGGAATGTGCTGAACAATTGGTTCCACTCTGGCCACACGCACACTGGCCTGCGTGACTTGTGTGCTTCTGGAGATGCGCAGGGATCCACAGGGATGCTGGCCTGGAGGCGGAAGGTTGGGGCACCTGGAGTTGAGGAGCTTCTATCAAGGTAACTGCAAAGAAACTGCAAATAATGCAGGAGGGCATTGGCTTCCCTGGTGCCTGTGCAGGTGGCCGAGGTTTCTACTGCCTCTGCCTCTGCCTCTGCCTCTGCCTCTGCCTCTGCCTCTGCCTCTGCCTCTGCCTCTGCCTCTGCCTCTGCCTCCGCCTCCTCCTCCGCCTCCGCCTCCGCCTCCACCTCGGCACCAGCAAGTCAAAACCACCCCAGGCATGGAGCAGGGTGGCATGATCTAACCACACAGGCACCCCTCCCCCTGCTGGCATCTGAGGCTGCTACACCCGACACAGCCTACCCTGGGTGGTGACAACTGCAGTCCCGCTCAGCAGGACCACAAACACGTCCTCAGTCTCTAATGCAGACAGTGCATGGCATCCACAGCAGGGCAAAGCCACACCACAGAGCCCACAGGCCACCTGCACCCCTCAGTGCAGGGCCACACAGCCAGGCCAGAGGTGCTGCTGAGCCCTCTCTGGACAGCTGCAGTAGGGCCACTCGCCCAGATAACCTGGCTCTGCGTAACAAGGCTGAGGCCAGGCCACCCTAAGGTCAGTTCACGGGGCAACACCCCGTGGCAACACCAGTCGAGAACTGTGTCTCAGTCCCAGCCCAGGAGTAGAACGCTGACTTCCCAGCCCCCACCCTGATCACAGTTAACAAAGGGCATGACCACCTCAAGGAGTGATTTGGCCAGAGGGACCTGGCAGTGCCAGGTTGGCCATAGCGTGTCACCACATAAGTGGGTAGCCGTGATCTGGTGCATCTGCCTCACTCCATAGATGGCACCTGCAGATGACGGGACGCCAGAGAGCAGCCGTCAGCCTCTCCAGGTTCCCAGGCACCCTGTCCTGATGTGTACATGATGTGGAGATGCCACCGTGAACAGAGGGTGCAGTGCTGGCCAACGACAGTGGCCTGCATGTGGGCCCAGCTGGCAACTCCTGATGCACCGTGACTTAGGGGCCTGAGGGTAAGACGAGGGCCCACAGGAGCCCGAGGACAGTGACACTGAGCTGGGCAGCAGCCTTTCTGATCCCCAACTACTTGCTGCCAGCACGCAGCCCTCAGTGGGCACTATAGCCAGAGCTGGAGCCCATCTGGGTCACCCTGTCCTCTTCTCTCTCCTGTCTCCCCATGCTGCTCACCCTCCTGCGAGTGCTCTGCCGCTGAGGTGGGGCAGTGTAGAAACAAACTCAAGTGTGCCCTCTCTGTCCTCCTCAGCAGCTCCAGGCAGGGCTCTGACAGGACAGGTGCACCTAGGTCACCTGACTCGTGTCTCCTCAGGTACCTCTCGTGGCCCGAGCCACCCTTCCACGTGCACACAGGGGTGCACACTCACACTCAGACACACTCCCTCGCAGCACACAGCAGGGGTCATCTGCATTTCTCCAGGATTTCTGACTCAGGAAACTCAGACACATTTAAGAAAAATGCACTCTGGAAAACCCCAGACTCAGCATGGCCTGGATCAGCCGTCCGCTAAAGCTGGGCCTTGGCTGCGTGACGTGTTGTCTCAGAGCCGCACCGTTCTCCACACAGCTAGGACTGAGGCTTCAAGCCTGTTTCATTTCCTGTCCACTTCTTAGACGTTCCTAGAGCGGGGAGAACTTGGCAGCTGAGGGTATCAGCGTCCCATCTGCTGCCCGGAGCCCCAGCGTTCATTCTTGCATCTCTAACAGCTGCAGATCATTAATTGGGCCTAAAAATGGTCTGCAGCAGCTTCTGAGACGAGGATCTCAGGAGCCAGTGTTTTTGTGCATTCTGCAGGGTTTATTAGTCTTGGGACACAGGCAGCTGGCTTTGCCAGGCAGCCCCAAGGCACAGGGGGCCAGAGGCTTCTGTGAAGAGGACAGCTTTTGTCAGGGGACCCAGGGGCAACCCGGTGTAAGTGTCAGAGCGAAACCAACAGAGGAGGGACCTGCTAATGGCACCAAGTATTCATTCAGGTTTTGAGCTGAAATTTGGCCAGAAATAGAAACACGCTTTTCATTTCCAGTCAGTTGTAGGAATCTTATTGAGGCATATTCCAGGCCCGCCCCCATCATTTCAGGGTTAAGTTTCTCTCAGTTCCCCAGAGAGGGGGCAAGTCTATTAAACATGCTCAAAGGACAGCAGCTTGGTGGACCCAGCAGACCAAAGTCCTTCTTCAGGAAGTATATCAGAAATGCTGTTTTGCAATTCTTTTCTATCATTAGAATTTAAGATTTCTGGCCAGGATATCATTCAAGCTACTATCTTCCACTCAGTTCATAGCAGAAAATGCCCCCACCAGTCTGCTAGTGGCTGAGGTAGCAGTTGCAGTTCCCGTTGCTTTTGTTTCTTGGAAACAGCTGGTCACTATGCTGTACCCTGACAGAGCAAGTGAAAGAAAGCCAAGTCCTCTGCTTCCATACTTCTCACCTGCTTGTCCCATATAAGCTCCAAACCACCAGAACCCAGGTCCTGATATTTTAGGAATGGTTCTGATCAGTGCCTGTCAATGTAACATAAATCCACCTCCCAACCCTGGTTTTGTTCTGCTATTTCTGCTTGCCATTGCAAGTTCATCTGGCAATAAAATGTCATCCAAGAATTTCAGCTGTGCTTATGCAGTTACTTAAGAAAGCATTAAGTGTCTCTTTAGTCTGTAGATATTAATGTCTGCTGCTTTCTTCTGATTCATACTTTGTACTTTGGATAGAATTATGACATCATAATGGGCTTCTGCCATGAAGGCATTCTTCCAAGGTTCCTATGGAAACTTCGCCCTCAGGTGACAGGGGCCACCCTGGTGCAGAGGACTAGGGCACCCAGGAGTGAGTTCCTGCCATGTGAGGGCACAGCAAAGAGTCAGGCCAGCACCTTAGCGTTGGAGTTTTTGAACTTGGAGGCTTGCCTCATTCTGTAGTGAAATTGCAAATTGATCCTCCTGACCACTGCTTACTGTTGTATGTTTTTGTCTTAAATGATGCAGCTGGTCACTTTTCTCCCAAGCCCCAATTTGTGCCTTAGTCCCCAGACTCACTAGCCCCATCACCCCTGGGGGCTTGTACACCCATGGCCATGCATTATCTCTCCTTAGCAGGACCAAAACTGAGCTGCACACCCCTCCTTCTCCTGCTCCTCTCAAATAATTCTGCATCTCACGGAATCTCTAGCAAGCAATTGCTCGAGCGCCGCGCCCTGGAATTTGTCCCGCACACGCCATGTCCCTCTTACCAGCAGTTCTCCCACCTCTCACTTGGGTCCCCCCTTGGCCCTGTCCTAGCCCAAGCCATTGCCTCTGTTGCCTGCCTCCCCTGGAGTGTGGTGCCCACACACTGCCCACAGTGGCTCTTTACACACTGTCTGCACAAACAACATCCCTGGGAGAGAAACTAGGCCTCTTCGTGTGGTCCTTTAGGGGCTCATAAAATATATACGACATCAAGAGTCACAATTCTTAAAATATACGAGCACAGCATCAACACAAATTTTCTCACAGTATCTTGGTTCAGAATTTTACCAGTTATGTTAAAATTATATGAACTCTAACATAATAATAACTGGAAAATCCCAACATACTTGGAAGCTCAAAAACACTTCCAAAGAAATAGTCTCAAGAGAAATCAAAATAACATTATATCTGAATAAAATATTCCCTTCCCTTTTATTTCTTAAAGTAACTGAAACAAAATTAGTATCGGTACTTCTTCAAATGTTTGGAAATCTGAAGTGGTCTCTACATAGAATTGTCTTTTGAATAAGGTTTTCAGCTACAGATTTGATTTCTTTAACTGACACAGGACTATTCGGTTTATCCGTTTCATCTTGGGTAAATTTTATTTTGTGAATTTCATCAACTTTATTAATCCTTCATGAATCATTGATTTTTCTCTTTTTACACTTTAAGCTTTATTTATTTACGATGTTATTTATATTATTTATTATTCAAATCTTTTTTTCCTGTGTGTTTCCAGTTTATCTTCCTTTTCCAGTTGAGGTAGAAACATAAAATCATAGTTTGAAATTTTCCTCCTTTTCAACTAAAAGCCCTGAATTTTCCCACCCATTCCCCTCTGGGCATTGCTTGGACCCTAACCCATGGCTTTTCATAAATTGCTATTTTATTGCACGGAAGCATTTCGTCCACTTCCAAGCATGTGGCCCTTTTCAGCCTTTGCGTTAGAGGCCGCCTAACCTTAACATGGCTGAACAGGGATACGGTGCGGGCAGGGCATCACCTCTGTTCAGCGCCTCGGTACTTATTAGGCCCTTTTCAAGCCAGCAGTTTAGTTATCTAAGGGGCTACGTCCTCCCATTCTTCCTGAACACCGCTGCTGGGCTCGGTCACCTGGGCCTGGCCCTGCCTGCTGCCCAAGGTGTGATGTCACTGCTGCATCTCACCTCGTGCCAAGCCGCTCCCTGTGCCCACTTCCCGTTTTCTTCGCATTCTTTCCACAAAGCCCCCTGCCCAGAGCAAACCACTCTGCTGTGATCTCAGCTCTCCACACAGCTGGGCTGAAGGGTGGGAGGAGGCTCGCTTTCCTTTGGGGCCGCTGACACTAGCGGTCCGCCTCCGTGTCCCTTGTGGAGATCCTGCTGCTCCCTGGAGCCTAGCTGGCAGTTCATTTCCTTCTCCAAGTCCCTCTGACAATTCGTGACTGATGCTTTATAAACATTAATGTTAAAATGTTCATTGCAGTGGAATTTCCCTCAGGAGCCGCCGCCGGCCCCAGATGCTGAGGGTCGCTTGATGGAACAGAGCTTCCGAGAGGGCCGCGGGCTCTGCTCACACTTGGAGCTCAGTGAGAGCCTCACCCCTTTTCTCCCTTTTCCACTGCTGACTCAGGTGTTTCCAGAAAATGAACCAAGATGTTCTTCAGCCAGAGAGCTCACCCAGGAGACAGGCAAGCATGTCTCGAGTTGTGTATGGAGACACGAGAGACCAATGGGGGCAAATTTGCTTTCAAATAGTGCTGGGCCCTGGGACTCGAGCTAGGATGTCCAAAGGCTAAAGAACAATGTTAATATGTTAACTGAAGGAGAAATTGTCATTAGGGATACCACAGACATTAAGTTAACAGAAGGGGAATATGATGAGTTCACAAATTTGATAATTTAGATAAAAAAGATAAATCCCTTAACACATGAAAACTATCAAAACTCACACAGGAGTAATTGCGTAATGAACCTATATGAAGTTAGGACATTGAATTGATATTTAATTACCTTCCACGAAAGTAAGCATCAGCTTCAGATGATCTCATGGATGACATCTGAAGAATACACGAAGAATGAGTGGTACCAGCCTTAGGCAGTCTCCCGGAGGAAACTGCTTCTAATTCGTCCTGGAGGCCAGCCATGCCCTACACCCAAGCCAGATGAAGATGTTACAAGGCAGAAAAGCTGTAGAATAAGCATCTGTCTCAACAGGGGCACCCCAAATCTGCAACGAACCAGGAGGCATGGTGCACAACAATAATCCCAAGAGCCTGCGAGGAGGCAGAGGCAGGAAAAACCTCACCTTGGCAACAGATGCCTCAGTGAGAACCTGTCTCAAAGTGGAAAAGGAGGAGCCAGGGTCTAAAACCAGCACAGAGGTCCTGGGTTCAGCTCCCACAACACAGCACACAGGCATGCATGCCCACAGGCACTCACCCACACTAAAAAAATGCTCGAGGGGCCAGTGAGATAGCTCAGTGGACTAAAGCGCCTGCCTAGGCAAGCTTAGGCAAACGCAGGGACCATGGTTTGATCGTAGGTATCACATGCCATGCCAGCCCTAACCCCAGGGTGGGCCAAGCCAGTCAGAGTCTGGGCATAGTGGCACATGCCTCTCACCCCAGCGCTGAAGAGACTGAAAGCAGGAGGAGCACTATAGGCAGGAGCTGCATATGAGACCCTGCAACAGCCAAATACATTAAAAAAAAAAAAAAAAACTCAAAAAATATTAGGGCGTCAAATCCAGCAGTGTGTTTTAAAGGATTCATGCCATACCCAAGCAGATTGATTTCAGGATTGCAAGGCTGACTGAAAGCTCAGAAAGCAATCAAGGTAACCCGTGATAGCAACAGGCAGCTGAGAGAGAAAGAACACCTGCAGAAGCCAGCAGCCCTGGACAATGAAACCTCTCAGGAGACCAGCTGCGCAGCTTCCTTGCCTGCAGGAAGAACCGTGACCAGAACAGCCTGTGCAGGCCTGCGGAGCACTGGGAAGCCATCTGCCAGCATCAGGACGGAGTGAGGACAGCCCTGGTCACTCAGTGCAACATCAGGCCAGAGCCCAGTCGAGTAATTCTGGGATGAGAGTGCGCAGGAGAGGAAGGCAGACTCGCAGGGACAGTGACATGGTCCTGCTCGAAGATGGCATTGGAAAAGAAACAGTGGTGCTGGCAGCCCATCGGCAGGCTGGGCCTCTCGGGACTACTCTGGGCTGAGATGTGGCCCAGAGCCACGGAACAGAGCCTGTCATGTGGTGACAGTCCCCACCAGGGGCTCTGCAGACTAGCATGCAGGCTGTTACGGTTTATGTCTAGTTGTCCCCCCCAAGCCTCATGCAGTCATTGGGCAGGGACTAACTCATGATCCACTGAGATTATGTGTACTGCTGAGATTATGGATCTTAGTACTGCAGGGATTATAGGTGTGGTCTGAGGTGATATCTTGAGTGTATTATAAAAGAGACAGAGAAACGGACTCTGTGTTTGCTCTCTGTTACCCTGGTTGATCGGTTGCCTCTGTCGCCATTTGTTGCTGTCCTGCCGCCGTGAACTGCTGGCCCCTGCCATGTGCCTCTCTGCCTTGAATCCAGCTGAAGGTGGACTAAAACCTCCAGCAACTGTAAGCTGAGTAAACCTTTCCTTCCTTCATTTTGGGTGTCAGGCATTTGTCCCAGCAACGAGAGAAGAGGAACTAAGATACAGACCACATGCCACTTCTGAAAAGGCGGCCACGGCAGTGCGTGGTGGTGCAGGAAGGCTGGTGGTCCCTGGAATGCAGGCCTGCACCGTGTCAGCGCAGCCCTGCACCGAAGCTCTGCCCTGCCTCCTTTCACCCTGGTGAAGCTCCTGCTCAGGCCACTCATGCGGGCTCACAGCTCTGGGGGATCAAGTCCAGGGATGGCCGCTCCTCTCGCTTGGGCCACGGGTGGTGGCACATCTGCATGGAGCATGTGTTGGGGTGAGCAGGCCTCTCTCCAGCCTGGAAGCTGAGAAGGGACTCACAATGCTCTTAGGGCTTCCAGGGATCTGAGGGCCCCACCCTGGGGACCACTCATCACACACGGCTTCAAGGAACACCCAGAGTGCACCCAAATAACAGCACCACCTCAGTCCTCCTGAGGGCCACGGCAGCACCTCCACACAGGCTATGGTACCCTGGAATCAAGCCCCGAGGCCTGGGCCAGGCTGAGAGGCCCTGAGGCCCCCTGCAGGCTGTGACTACAACCTGGCTCAGGATGGGGCCCATCATGCAGGAAGCCAGGAACTTAATTTCCTCTTCGTCGCTATGTTAATTCTTTATTAGAAGGATAATGTCATCATTTTCAATACTCTAAAGTTATGGCTATGGCCAAACATGAAATTAGCACATCGCTAAGAATTTATGCGACTTAATCAAAGAGGGAGCCAGTGAGATGTCATGAGCAACCCGAAAGGCATTTGAGAAGTGAAAGCGTTCCGCGCAGGGTGAGGTCGCCGCCTCACTCGGGAGCGTGGTCAGTGTCCACGGGACTAGGAACAAAGCAGTCCTTGTTCCTGTGAAATGCAGCACCCTCCTCCCACAGGGACACAGGAAAGGCTAAAAAGATGACCTTTTCTTAACCATCAGTAAGAATTTTAAGATAAATTTGTCGTCTCAAAAGAAAAGGCCGAGTTCCAGCTTTAATAGAACACAATATTTGACAGTAGGAGTTTCACAAGCCTTCCCCCCTTATGAAGAAGCCCATCAAAAATGAGCCAACAGTGGCAAAATCGCAGTGTGTTTTTCTGTATCATTCAGACCCACTATTATAAATCAAAGCAAAAGAAAACTCAGCACACGTCTGCTGCTCTCTGCAACTGTCTGCATCACTCGGATCTTGTTTTTCTGCCTTAGCGCATGTTCTGAAAGAGACGGACTCCTTAGGACGCCCCATCTCTCTTTTCTGGGTGCTGGGCAGGCTCCACCCCAACACTCTGCCCACACACAGCAGGGGCACAAAAGCCTGACACTGCCCAGATACTGGAGTCAGACGAGAAGGCCGAACCCCCCTCGGGGAAAGCTAATTATAACAGCAGAACTTCGCGCTGATGAACAGTCCCGAGCAAGGCGTCATCCGGGAGAATTAGTGAGGAGGAGGGGTGCAACATGCCCAGATGCGCCCACTCAGGTAGGAGCACCATGTCACTCCCCACGGACAGGATCTCACTGCGCAGAGGGGCCGGCGGGCGCTAACTGAGTCAGCTAGACTGGGCTGGAGGTGTCTGGTTGCCCCTGTGTCTCCGTGTGTCCGCGGGGTATTTCTGGAGGAGAGTAGCATGTGGGCCATGGACAGAGCGGGGCAGGCTGTCCTTTCTTGGACACGGGCTGGTGGGTGGCTTCTGGTCCCTTGAAGGCCAGAGCAAAACAGGAGGCTGGGCAACAGGCGGCTGAGGCAGGAGGGCTGCAAATGTAAGCCCAGCCTGGGCACACTGGTGACGTACCAAGACCCTGTCTGAAAGTGAAAAAGAAAGAAAGAGCTGTGGCTGTAGCTCAGAGTGCAGGGCCTGGGTTCAATCTCCAGTACTGCAAACCAAGTTAAGTAACTGGGCAAGAAAAATCTCCTCTGCCCCACGCTCTTCCAGCAGGATGTCTGTCTCCTGGCTGTGGCCTCAGACGGGAACTTAAGCCTTTGGTCCCTCGTTCTCAAGCCTGTGCCCCAGGGCTTTCAGCCCACGGTCACCCGAGAAGCACACGCACATGCGCACCCATGTGCACCCCCACTTGTACACACGCTCTGCTGCTTCTCTGGAGATCCCTGTCTAACACAGGAAGGCAGATAAACCTAAAACCGAAACAGGACCCCAACAATTTTAAAATCTAAAGATCAAGAAGAAAAGACAAGTTTCTTCAACTTATAAGGAAGAGAGAAATCACTGTAAATCCCTTTTGCCTCGCACACAAAGCCATCCAAGGCCCACCCACAGGCAGGGCTACAACTCTGGGCTGTCCCCTCCCACACTCTGCTGTGGCCACCACAGAGGGGGCAGAGTCCCATGGGGTAGGCGGCAGGGCCTGGGATCTCTGTCACTGGACTCGGGCTCACACGTGCATGTAGAGATCCTACGTGTCTCCCAGGCTTCCTTGCACCACCAGGCGGTGCCTCTGCCTGGCCTCCGAGGCTGCAGGGAGCACCAGTGCCTGCTGAGGTCCACCCTATCCTGCACTAACCCGAGTTGTCCCAGGGACACAGCATGCTCTGTGAGGGGGGCAGCTGGCCGGGGAGGAGTGAGGTGCCACCTGAGAGGTCTCTGGGGCTGTCACTCAGCGGCACCCCACAGGGAGCTCTCAGTACCCAGGGCCAGGACCCAGACAGCAAGTGGCACAGGCTCCCCCTGGACGCCTTTGCACCTTGCTTCCTGGGTGCTTGTGGGTCACCAGTGATCTCTGCTCTTGTACCAAGCCACACAGCGCCCTGCCAGGCTGAGCAGAGGCTGCACCCCCACGTTGCCCACCCTCTCCTCCACTGAAAGGTCCCCTACACCAGCATGTCTCACCCAGGTTGTCCACTGAGAATCTGTACTTCATTTGGGGTTCTCATTTGAAACTTTTAAATGGTTTTTAAATTCTACTTTCTTGGAAAATAGGTGTGTTTTGCAAAATTCTTATGTATAGAGCCCAAGAAATGCATTAACCAAGAAGCACAAATGCCCAGGATGCCTGGACCAGGCACCGGCAGCCAGGAACCCCATTGCTCTACACACAGCTGGGCACCTGATCCCATCAGTTTCTTATCGCTAATGTTCTTCCTTCAGAGATAGGCAGGGCCTGGGCTTCTTCCTGGTGGACTTGGACGTGTGAGCAGCAGGCAAGCAGATGACTCAGTGCACCACAGCCCCAGTGGACGTGTGGCTCCCTCCAAGTCCCACGGGACAAAGTACCACACCACTCCCCACAAGGCCTCATCCACACTCCTGCAACACCAAGATTTCACAGTCCACAGTGACACCACTCACCCGTGAGGACTCTGATTTTCAAATCTAGTCCTGTGTCCTAAACCACATGACAGTCACATGCAGCGGTGTGTGGTAGGTGACGCCCCAGGGACATCTCGGAGCCGTCCTCGTCTGTGTGGCTTTTCTCTGAGGTCACATGTGCACAGGCCTCGGAACCTGTGCGTGTCTCTCTCCAGTGTGTGACTGGACCATAACCCTGCGAACTCTGCAAAGCAGGGCCCCCAGCGCGACACCAGGTCTGAGAGGCCGGGGTAGCGGTGCACCTGTCAGATGGGTCGGTCGCTCTGAGCATTCCGCTCCCAGGACTTCATGGCCCCAATGCTCACCTCCCAAGCAGAGGGCCCTAGGAGAGACTGCTTCTCTCAGCTTCCAAAATTTCTCCTGAATGTGGATATTTTCCTAACCCACCTGGGATCCATGCCCATCCCAACAAATAAACTGCAGGATAGGGGGTGACCCTGGGGACAGGCACAAAAGCGAGGGGGGACCACTTAGAAATTGGCTGGTGCAACTTCCACTGCAATCCCCTGCAGGGTCTGGTGAGTGAGGGCAGCTCGTCGGCCCCGGGGGCATCACCGCCAGGCAGAGCGGTCCATCTTCCCAGGCCTCTTTCAGTATACCACGTGCACACAGTTCCCGTGGTGCTGCAGGTCAGAGAGCAGCCTTAGAAAGCTACTGACCTGCACCACTATGGAATGCACTCATACTCGAAGCGAAAGCAAACTGTTCCAAGCAATGAAGTCCACTGGGAGCTGCCGACCTTGGATCTGCAGTCCAGTTGGAGGTTTTGTCTAAAACTTCATTGAGTTCTCATTGTGCCCGAAATGCTGACTTCATGACTTCTTCCGCAAGGTTCCCTAAAAGCCACCAAGGCAAACGCACGCCTATGATTTCCCAGGTAGCCACTCTCTGAGCACAGTTTTCGGTACAGGGACCGCTCTCCCTGTGCTGGCCACCAGCCATGTGGGCGGAGGCGGAGGCTGGACCCTGTCCCGCGGGAAGCCGTGGTGCGCAGTGAGGAGTATTGGGTGTGAGGAATCGAAGGTGTCCTCCTGGATCCGCACGGATCATGCGGGCAGCGGCAGAGCTTTTATCAGGCTTGGGCCAGGCTCACTCCACCAGCAGTTTGCCCGGTGAAGAGCACCGGATTCATAGGGTTGGAGGAGAACGTGTTGAAACTCTGTCCTTTTGGCAGAGGAACGTTCAAAATTCTTTCAGTGCACAAGCGTGCGCTCGTTTACTTGGGGGCTGAGGCTGGGGCACTGCAAGTTTGAGTCCAGTCTAGGAAACTTAGTGAGACCTTATCTCAAAGTAAAATGAATAAAAATAAAAAGGGCAGGGGAGGTAGCTCAGCAGTTAAAACAAAGCTCCACAAAAACCCAAGGCTATTTCCCTACTTTCGCAATTTGGTCCGAGACCCAGAGTTGCTGCAGGGGAAGCCATGGCTGCAGGATCCGTTTCTCGCCGAGAGGGCGTTCAGGGCTGCCCGTAGCCCCAGACACCTGGAGTGGGGTCAGAGACAGGACGGCACTGGCCGTGGGGGCGGGACAGCGGCTGGGGGTTGCTCTGAGGAGCCTTGCGGCCCTCTCCAGGGCCCAGTGGAGGCGGCGGCTTCGGGGAAGACGCAGGAGCCCTGAGCACACCGCCTGGGGAGACACGGAGCAGAACACCCAGGCGAGGTCCGTGTCGCTGCCGCTCTGGGGCCAACTCCACTGCGCAGGCTCAGCACAGCAAGCGGAGTCCTGACGCAGGAGGAAGCAGGGACCAAGGGGCGGAGCCACGGCGGGGCTTCCTAGGGACTTTCTGGCCACGCTGCATCTAACTGGACTGGGGCTCATGGCCCTGGAAAGCACAGCTTTGGTTTCACTGGAGGTGGCGCGGACTGGGGCCAGTTGCATGAAGTGCACCATGGAAGGACGAGAAGGCAAAGCCGGGGTGAGCAGAGAACCGGTCCTTGTCCCGCTCAGCTCCCACCCCCAGGACACGGCTGGTCACTCACAGTGTATGCCGGGGTGACTCGCATGCAGCAAGCTCTCGCCTGCCTTTACCTATACTTGGGCTTCCTCCCGCGTCTGGGGAGAGCCGGGCACGCCCACATCCGCTTCAAGGACAGTGAGAACAACTGCAGGACCCGCCTCTCTGCCTGCCTCCCTGTCTCAGCTGCCCCTGTCCAGATCTGCATTGCCCCATTTGCTGCCACCCATAAGCACAACCAGGCTCTGTGGGTGGCACATGCGCCTGGCCACTGGGCACCTCGCCTACCCAGCTTCTCACAGCGCTGCCACGCAGTCAGTGCCACTGGCGCCCTCACATGGCTTCGGGGCTGTGGCATCTCCTTGCACATGCAGCTGACACCTCCAGTGGGGCCTCACACCTGCCTCTACTGAGCTGAACCACCCTCCCACGCAGCAGGAAACCTTCAGTCACCATGTGGGGTCCAGCATGACCTTCCTTCCGGGTGTCCCCCCACTCAGACCTCTAATCCCGTGCTGCTCCATGTAGGATGTGGTTAAGGTGCACCCAGTGCCACAGAGGGGAGCAGTTGGCCTCTGAGTGAGTCCCAGCTTCTCTGTGGGTCATTTGTAAGACACAGATGGCACCGGGCTCGGGCCCTGAATCATGGGTGAGCATACGGCTTCCAGCCTTGGGGCCTGGCGCAGAAGCCCCGCCCTAAGCCTGCACTGCGAGCCCCAGGTAGAACTGCCCTGCACAGGAAGAACAGTGCCCAGGGCCACCCAGGTCCCAGCAACGAAAGCCAGGCTGATCGTGGGCATGGTCAGGATGCTACCAGGTGTGGCTGGTGCTGGCTCGTGACCTCGGAGCTAAAGCAGATTTTTCCACAATCGCTCTACCCTTGAAGGACCAAGCCTAGACATGCCACATGGGACCATCTGCCACTTTACGCGTGGTCCCCAGAAAGCAGGGCTTGGAGTGCTCTCCCATACAGGGATGGTATGTTCACACAGACAGATACGCTTGCCTTGACACCTCACAGGGGATGTACCTGCACTTAGCACCACAGGGCACCCCACAATGCACACCTTGCTTTATGGTTTTATGCATTAGTTAACAATAAACTGAGATGAAAGGAAACCACTAGAACAAACCACTAGTCCTAAACATACAACAAAATATTCAGCAACATTTTTTAAAACATTGAGCTGCTTGATTCAGAGATAAAAAAGCTCCTGAATTTTAGAACAGAGATGGAGTTCGATCAGTAGCGGGAGCGGAGAGCGGACCCCAGAGAGCCCTGAGCAGCCCCACCGCCGCCGCCGGCCTAGTTACCATCACATCCCAGGAGGAGCCGCAGCTGCCGCAGCCAGCCCCAGTCACCATCACCGCAACCACGATTAGTGAGGCCGAGACCCAGCATTCCCCCCCACCCCACCATCCCCACCCTCAGCACTGCTGACACCAAGCCCAGCACCATGGGCAGCAGCGCAGACGGCAGCCTGGGCGGCCTCACATCGGCGGCGCCTGCCAGCGGGGACAAGGTCATCACAACGAAGATTTTGGAAACAGTAAAATGGTTCAGTGTAAGAAACGGATACGGCTTCATCAACAGGAATGGCATCAAGGAAGATGTATTTGTACACTAGACTGCCATAAAGAAAAATAACCCCAGGAAGGACCTTTGCAGTGCAGGGGATGGAGAGACTGTGGAGTTTGATGCTATTGAAGGAGAAAAGGGTGCGGAGGCAGCAAATGTTACAGGCCCTGGTGGAGCTCCAGCTCAAGGCAGTAAATACACAGCAGACCATAACCATCATAGACCCTGTCCACATTGTAGGGGTCCTCCATGCAATTACCAGCAGGGCTGGTTACCAGAACAGTGAGACTGGGGAAAAGAATGAGGGATCGGAGAGGCTCCCAAAGGCCAGGCCCAACAATGCCAGCCCTACCGCAGGCGAAGGTTCCCACCTTACTACTTGCGGAGACCCTATGGGCATCTACCACAGTATCCCAACCCTCCTATGCAAGGAGAAGTGATGGAGGGCACTGACAGCCAGGGTGCAGGAGAACAAGGTGGACAAGTGAGACAGAATATGTATGGAGGTTATAGACTATGATTCCACAGGGGTGCTCCTCACCAAAGACAGCCTAGAGAGGGTGGCAGTGAAGAAGATAAGGACAATCAAGGAGATGAGACCCAAGGTCAGCAGCCACCCCAACATCGGTACCGTCGCAACTTCAATTACCCACGCAGACGCCCAGAAAACGCTAAATTAAAGCACATGATAGCAAAGAGACAAAAGCAGCCAATCCACCAGCTGAGAATTCGTCTGCTCCCGAGGCTAGCAGGGCAGGGCTGAGTAAATGCCGGCTTAACATCTCTACCATCATCCGGTTAGTCATCCAGCAAGAAAGAAATGAATAGGAAATTCCAGCAATGAGAAATAAACCAAAGATTGGAACTGAAGAAATTAAGTGCTTGCTTTTTTCCCTTTGACCAGATAACTAGAACTATAACAGAGATGACTACAACACTGTAGTGTAAAGTTCCCCGGGCTTTGGAACTTTGGAACTTACAGTCCTCCTGCCTTGGCCTCCCAGAGTGCTGGGATGACAAGAGAGAGGGGAGGGAACCGAGAGGGGAGGAGCAAAGCAGGCCTTGTCCACGCCCGCTAATACAAACCCAAGAAGCCCCACAATGTTCCTGGGGTCCCCGGGCTGTGCCATAGGAGACCCAGCGAGCCCACTTCCTGACCCTGTAGTCCCGGGGCCTACTCCAGAGCCACTGCCCCACGCCCAGAGGAGCCTTCGCCTCTGCAGCTCCTCCAGCTTTCGACAGCCCCTGGGCTTGGCCCCTGCTTCAGCATGCCATCCTCCACCTCCTCCCCTCTTGCCCCAGGCTGGGCTGGGCCATGCATCTTAGAGCTGCTGGCAGCCAGCAGGTGCCCAACGCCAGGCTGTGGGGGGCCACTCAGAGCCAGAGCCTCCTACCTTTGAGGCTGCAAGAAAAGAAACCAAGCCCATCTGGCTTGCATCTGAGGAGAGGGCTTCTCTGCGTTCACTCACTGCCTCCCCCTCACGAGGAGATCCCAAATCAGAAGGCTTCCAGGGGTCGAAATGGAGCAGAAAAACCAACACCAGTCCAAATGGAAGACTCTGCACCAAGGAGCTAGAAGGCCACCTTTATCTTGCTGGTGGGCTGGGGAATGCAGTGGTTCAAATCCCCAGCCCAGAGGCAGGCTTGAGTTCAGTTTAAAGACAGTTTGCAAGTGGAAAGTACAAAGCTAATAGCAGGTTATGACATGATTGGTTGCATGGAGTACAAGAATTGTGTCATATGTTGTCAGGCAGCTTTACTTAAAAGGAATTGTTAAACATCCTGGGAAGGGGGCAGGGCTGCAAGCAGAGTGAGCAGAGTCAGATGTGTTCCTGACAGGGCCAGGCTGTCCCACACACAAATTCCCTGAGCACGTTGGAAACAGTATGAATTTTCCTAACTAAGGAGAGCACAGCTGGACACAGTCGAGTCAGCCCAGCGCGTGACCAGGGAGAAGCAGCTGGTCAAGGCTGACTGTCTCGGGGACAGGCGGCATCAGCAGTCACAGCAGGCGACGGCCAGTTTCTCACCTTCCCTACAGTCCCCTGCAGCAAGTCTGCTCTTCCGTCCGTGTGCCCTCACCAGAACAGAGCCTGCCCAGCAGGCCACACAGGTGAGGCCACACCGACCCCTACACCAGGGGTGGCCCCCATGGGTCACTGCCTTTGCTGCCACTAGGACACTGTCACTGCTTCTCCCAAATACTTCTCCCGGGAAGCTGTGCTTTAGACAGCCCCAGAGCAGCCACTCGGTCCTCCTCACACCCATCCAGATCCGAACAAACGGGTCCTGAGACCAAGCAACGCTAACTGGTGAGGAGGCGGTGGGGGAGGGGACGAAGGACCGCAGTGTGGGCGTGGCAGTGGACTGCAGACGCTGAAGTCTCTCTACGGAAAGATGAAATCTAACACAGTTATTAAACCCAGAGCTGAGAGCACCTACCAAACGTGTCACTAACCACCCCCACCAGGGCCACACAAGCGTCTCATTACGCTGAGGTGACAGAAAGGAAGGTGCTGTCACCAGTCACGCTGGCCGAGAACAGCCGTGAGCTGCCACTCACTGGAGGTGGAACCTCATCTCAGCGTGCCTGGCTCCTCCTTAGTGAGTTGGAGATTCTGGTAAAACGCCTTCCAGGGCCTCCTTGACGGTCACACGAAGGAACATGTTGGTCAAACAATGAAACACATGAGAGAAACCCCAGAGCAGGAGCCAAGTCAGAGCTCAGCTGTGAGGGGCGGGGGGCTCCGGGTGAACACTCTGCACCAGGCTGTGCAGGGCACCTGCCTTGCTGCCAGCCTCTCGGGGCACACTGACAGCCGAGACGTCTGGCTATACCGTGAGCAAGGGACAGCGGGGAGTCACACTGCAGGCAGTCCTGGGCCAGCTGTCCCACGCCAAAGCTCGGAGCTCTGACACCTGTGCCCCACCTGTCAAGGTCCTACAGCAAACAGCTCCTGATATCAGATTCCATGTGGATGTGAGCCTGCGTCCCCAGACTTAGGGTTCCGGTCCAGAGATAGAGGAGGGGGCGGGAGTAGTAGAAAGGGAGGACAGGAGGACAACGTTGCAGGGTTGGGACGATGCCCCGTCGTGTGCCTGGTGACTCTGAGCTGAGCTGGAGAGGTTGGTGCAGTAAGGGTTGTAACTCACCCAAGGGCTGGGCTGAGTACTGGGCCATGCAGGGCCCTGGGTGGGCTGGAAGGACATTGTCTCTGAAGGATAAGGCAGGAGAGAGGGGCGGAGGGCGAGTGGGGAGAGCCTGAAATACCCAGTGGCCCCCAGAGGCTGCGAGAGTGCAAGGACCCAACCTAGAAGGAAGACAGGAAGTGTGAGACCAGCGGCTGGGACCTGCAGCGTGCACGCACAAGACAGCCGGGTCTGTGGCGCAGTGTAGTGCGGGAGGGAGAGACAGGGCAGGCGCCCAGTTGGCGCTCTCGGAAGCGGGTCTTGGCCGAGAGGCTGAGCTTAGATTTACTCAGTGCGGCTTTCAGGGTCGATGAGGAAAGAATGATGTGCTTGGCCTGCTGCGCGGCAAGGAGGGCGAGGCCTCCAGGAAGAGGAGGGACAGGGGGGCGGGAGGCAAGGGGCGCATGCCCTGAGGACTGGGCTGGATGGCAGCTCCTTCAGCCTGCAGTCCCTGGCGGTGGGCGCGCCACCCCTGCGCCTGCCCTGCACTGCCATCCCCTGAGGTTCTCACCCCTAGGTCGGTCCCTGGCCACACTGGAGGGACAGCACCCGCAGTCCCAACACAGAGAAGAACCCTTCGGTTTGCATTTTCCCTTGCTCTTTGGAAACTGATTGTCCTTTTGAATTCTGAATAAATTAAGAGTAAAATTGTGGGCAATCTATCTAAAATAAGAATGTGCTTTTTTAAGAAAAGGAATAAAAGGCTCCCCAGAGAATGTTTTTATCTTCCTAAGTATTTTGTAAGAAAAACACACAAAAAATAACCAGCGTGGGTGGAGCCACAGAGCCCGCAAATCCATCACTGAATTCCAGAGAATCACAAGGCGCGTCCCAGGACAGCCAGGTGCAGCTGCCCTCCCTGGGGACTCTGATGCTAAAACCCAGACGCGAAGGTGAAGAGCATGCAGACACGCCATGTGCAGGTGCCAGCTCTCCGCGATGCACAGAATTGTTATACACGTAAACACTCACGAAGAAAAGTGAAAATGAAATAAAAACAGGTGTTTGCTCATGGCTGGAGTGGACCGCGGAGACCCGTCCTGCCCTTGTCATGGAAACGCCCAGCTTCTGAAGCCAGGATGCAGAGGCCAGCCCCCAGGGGCACAGCAGGCCTGCCTGAGTGTGCATCCGGGCGCAGCAGGATGTGCCGCTGGGGCTCCGCGTCCCTGCGCCAGGAAGGCTCGGCAGGACCGTCCTGTCTTGTGGGCTCCGTCTCCTTGCTTTCTCCCAGCAGCCCCTCTGTGAGTGCATGTTGTGCACGCTCCTCTTCCACAACATTCCATGTTGCTTCCAGCAACACTGATTTAATTAAGAGCTCTAAAGACCACTTTGACTTTCTCAAAAACTATTTTCTTTTTCTGTTTTTACCTCTTCTCCTTGCATTGTAGAAACAACTCCAGGAGGCAGCCAGGCGCCTGGTCTACATCACACAGCAGTGTTTCCCACGGTTCCATCTGCTACTCAGGGAACACCGTGCCTGCATCCCTGACAGTAGCCACGTGGTTACCTTAGGTGACCATGGGACAGCAGTGAGATTCGCCACCTACCAGGGACACATTCTGTATACACTGTCTATTTTGCACCCACGTCTGCGCTACTTGGAACAGAGATTATAAAACAGAAGCTTGAAAATACAGCATCTGGAAGCCTAGAAATAGTGAAAAAATCTCAAATATGAATTCTAAAGCACAACAGCAGAGACTCGAAAGTGCCGTGTAAGCCAGCGTCCTCTCACACTGATGGAAGTCCGTCCAGGTGGGACCAGCTTGCCAGAGAAGGAGACCAGCACCCAGCCTGTGAGAGCTCAGGCCATGGTCCTGGCCCTTCGGCAGCTCATCCTGGAAGGCGTGAGCTGTGGAGCAAGACACTCACATGCATCCTCGGGAAGCAGAAGAGAGGGGGCTGGCCCAGCTGCCCCCTCCCACTGCACACTCATTACTCAAGCACCCCAGCAGCACGCCCTGGGGACCAGACTCTTATACCTGGACTTTCAGGGCGCATCAAGACCCAAGCTGCTGCAGCTGGTGAGGGGAGTCCTCCTGCGTGGAAAGCCCAGGCCCTGCGTGGCTACGTGGGAGCAGAGCAAGCTGCGTGGTGAAGTGTTTCACACCCTTCTGTTCGCTTGTTTGTCTGGAGAGATGCTAGGTGTTTGGAAGAATATATCACGGCAAGGATCCTCTTGGTCACTGAGACAGAGGAGAAGCCGTAGAACATACGCCAACGGGCAAGGCTGAGGAGGACGAAGCTTTATTTATAAATTAGGCATCAGGTTGCTTGGCCTTCTCCCTACTTAGCATGTCACTGAGTCCAGGACCCAGGACTTCCCTGTGCCAGTCCTCATCACCTGCCCTCAGGAGCACCTGGAGCCACCACTGGGCTGACCTTGGCCTAAGGCAGAGTCTGCTGTCCGCTGCGCCCTCTGGTGATTCACCTGCCTTCCAGATCTTTCTGCAGCAGATGATTTGGGCTCATCAGGGAGGGGAAGAAGGAAAGAAGAGGGTGAGGAAGTTAGGAAAAAAGAAGAAAGGAGGGAAGGAAAGAGGAGGGAAGGGAGGAGGAGGGAAGGAAGGAGGGAAGGAAATTCCAGCTTAATTACCCAGAATCAACGGCTTAAAGCAGCTGAGCAGTATCCCTGGTCTCCCACAGCCCTGTGTCTCCACATCTGACTGCTTGATTTAAATCAAGCGACCATATTACCTCACAAACATTCAACGTATACATTACTGATTTTCTGTGAAAGAACCGAGCTTATGTTTCTGTGAACTTCTAGGCTAAATAAACTTTCCCTATAGTTAAAAAAAGATCATCATGTTAAACAAAATAAGCCGGACCCAGAAAGACAAATATTGTGTTACGTTGGATCTAAGAAAAAAGAAAAAAGAAAAACACCCCAGAGATGACCTGAAAGTAGAAGAGAGGCTGCTGGAGAAGGGGCAGGAAGCGGGGGGAGAGGACGGGGAAGACAGTCTCATGGGTCCACTGCCGTGGGGCCAAACCACCCCTAGCCTGCAGCTAAAAACAGCAACAGACAGAAAACGAAAGATCCGAGAAAAAGAAAGAAAACTTTAAGCGATGAACAGTCAAACTTGGGCTGGAACTAGGACTTTGGGCTTTCTTATTTTGTAATTTTGTTTTGCTATTACCATCCAGCTATGCTTCCAGTTACTGCATTTATTTTGTTTTTTTCTCTTAAATCTTACACTAAGAAAAATTTAAATATTTCTTGGCAGGAGGTGAAAATTCAAACTCAAGAACAACGTGGAAATTAAGCATTTGACATTCTGAATGGCTGTCTTCCATTGTGAGTGAAAGCAGCCAGGGCCTCAAGGAGCAGGCAGAGGTCCCAAGGCTCAAGAGCTGGTCCTCAGCCCTGCAGGACTGGCCGAGCAAGTCCCCGGGCACCGACTTGCACTGCTGGAATTAAACTTCTCAAGAGAAATGCAACCCGTCTTCACAGCAACTTACTTGGTGAATCTCCCTGAATTGATGTCTGGCGAATATCCCATCGCTCTGGAATGCTTGCAAGAAAGACACATTGAAAAAAGCAAAAAGAACAGGGTTTTCCCACACCAGAGAAACAATACAGTGAACATGGGTCTGACTGATTTCACTTAAGAGTATGGTCTCAAGATGCCCAGAAGTGTCTTCACCTTCTCCTTCTTTATAGCTGAATAGTATTCCTTTGTAGTAAAAAATCCCCTCATCTTTACCCAGTCATCAGTTGATGGGCATTTGGGTTGCTTAGCTACTACATACTCTGCTGCTATAAAAATGGGCATGCGTATATCACTTTGGTATGAGGCTTTACTTCAAGATAATGCTTTTAACTTAAAATGCCAACAAGGGGAATAGCTGTGTCAAGTGGAACCTCTAGTTTTAACTTTTCGAGCAATCTCCAAATCCTTTTCCACAGTGGTTGTACCAGTCTGCACTCCCCCTAATTTTGCAGAAGGGTTTCTTTTTCCTCACAGCTCCACCAGCATTTGTTTTTTTAAAATTTTAATAAGAAAGAAATAACAATGAGACAGTTTCAAGACATGTTAGTAGGACAGCCACAATAATTAATACAATGCATATTGTTGTCTTCACAGTAGTTGTTCAGAATGTAAGATGCAGGCAGATAACTTTTTAAAACACTATTAGTACAAATCTTTCTTCTCACTGAAATAAGAGAAAGTAACAGTATATGTAGTCCAATAGTCCATAATAGTAGTGAGTTACAGCAGAACTGACAATGTCAGAAGCTGTTGACTTGAGCTTTTTATAGCTCAGCATACTAATCTAGCTTTACTTTTTATACCTCATAGTTAAACTTTTCTGCTGGATGGTTAAGACCAGGTTAAAGCAAGACTTATATTACAAAAAATGTAACTTTTATATCTGACAAGGTCAGCCAAATCCCCTCAGGATTTACTCTGAAACCATGTACAGTGCTTTGTAGAACTGTTGTCAGTGTCAGCCATCTGAATGAGTCATGGCCATTGCTTGAACAGTTTGCTCTCTGTGAAAGCCCAAGAGAATGTTTTCTCTCTAGGTGACTTTCCTTAGGTACACTATACAGCATCGATCCCTTTCCTCTGTGGCTCCATAATCTCCTTGAACAAAAAATTTGGGACACCACTGAGTTATAAGATGTTACAGTACAGGTTCTCCTATGTCCTGAGTCCTCACTGACCTTGAAGGGCTAAGGCCAAAATATTGGCTATCCTTCTAGCCCTTCTTTTTCTCTAATTTTTCAATCTGCAAACTTAAGTTGTTAAACCTCCAGAAGAGAAGCTTAGTGGTACTATTACCCTATAACATAGGCACTTGAGCTTACCATCACTGTTTCCCTGAATATCAAACTTCTTAGACTTAACATGGAACCAGTATTTTCTATCACTCACTGATATTCTAATAAATCGCTATGGAATGTGATAAAAATAATTACACATATTTACACAGAAATTTAGAAATCTAACCATATACAAAATTGTAGCAGGTCAATCCTACTGCATTTTTTCCCAGTCTCTTATTCTCTTTTATTACCCTTTTTTTTTTTTTTTGGTTTTTTTTAGAAATAAACATTTACTTGAGAGAGAGTATAGCAATAACTGATGTGACATTAGAAGCTGCACACATCTAAAAGACCATCATGGCAGGCATTCCAAGCACAGTTCCACCAGCGTTTGTGATTGGCTGACTTCTTGATGGAGTCATTCCTTCCAGGGTGAGATGGAAGCACAGCCTTGCTTCAATTTGCATCTCTCAAGTGACCAGCAATGTTGAAAACTTTTTGCGCATTTGTTCGCTATTTGCACTTCTTCATCTGAGAGGTGTTTATTCATTTTAGGTGCCCATTTTTTTTATTGGGCCTTTAAATTCGAGCTGTATGATTTTTTTGAGTTCTTTATATATTTTAGATACTACAATGCAAAAGTGCAAATAAAGACCAAGGTGTGTGGCAGATATTGTGAAGTAGGAAGAAAATGTTCAGTTGGAAAAGGGACTTAGGGAGAGGAGCATGAGCAAGGAAAGAAGGGAAAGGCAGAGATGAAAGAAGGAGAAGTGGAAACAAAGATTTTGTAAATAAGGACGTAAACAGGGGTTGATGGGAGGAAAGGGAAAAATAAGAATCAATCTGTATCGTGTACAGATATGAATTCCTTATGATGAACAAGATCATTTTGTGTATCTAAAATGGACCAATGAACTTAACTGATCAAAAGAGCACCATTAAAGCCCCAGTGTCACTGCACCGGGCACTTACCACCAATGAGTGACAGATACAACTAAAAGCACCCTCGCCGAGGGCATTGCCCTTTATTTAAGCTTTTTTAAAATCCACAACGAAATGTTGGTGCATGTTGGCTCTTACAAAAGACATGCTTTGCAATTTAATCTTTCTTAGAACTTTGAACTATTAGAACGCATTTTCAGGAGGCTCGGTGGTTAAATAATCTGAAGAAATAACCCTGAGCTCTGCTGATCTGCCTCAGGTCCCTGCCTACAGGCCTTGGTCCATGTCCCGTGGGGTGGAATCCTCAGGGAGGGGCTCATGAGGACGCTGTGCTGCATGGACAGACCACGCCGGGCCTGAATGCCCTGCTCCCCAGGAGTGAAAGCTGTCAGGTTCAAAATGCAGTCATCTGTGTCAGACTCTGACTGCGGAGGCCGGGCAGGGCTCAAGGGAGGGCGCTTAGGGGTCACGTGTCCCCGGCCAGCGTCAGCCACGAGGACAGCCAGCCACTCAGAACCAGCACTGGCTTGGTGTGCTGTCCACCACACATCACAGCCACGAGGCCTGTGTGGCTCAGGACACATTTACCCAGGTGCTCAGCCACTGCCTCAGCGGCCAGGTCGTGAGCATGGGCCACCAGGATCAGTGGCTCCCTGAACTCCTCAGGCAGCTCTCCTCTCCCCACGAGGACGCCAGACTTCCCTTCGCTCCTCTGATGCCCTAGAGGCTGCTGCCCCAATTAGAGTATCCTAGATGGCAACACTACCTTTTTGTTCCCTAATGTAAGTTCCTTTTTGGAGATCCAGCTTCCTATTGTTGTGACAAAATCCCCGAGGTAATCAACTGAAAGGCAGCAAGACTCACTGTACCTCAGCGTTTCAGAAGCTGCTCCCCTCACGGCAACCAGAGGTAGAAAAAGTGGCAGCGATCTCTTGCTGTGGGAGACCCTGCCCCTGAGGGTGCCCTGTCCCTCAGCACCACCACCACCTGGAGATCAGCCTGCGCCACACGAGCTTTGGGGGAGCTGAAGCCCCCAACATGACGGCCTCCACACTTCACCTCACTGTGATACAGTGGACATTGTCCTTCCAGTGATGAGCTCCTACAGCCTCTGGCCACCATGAGGACCCCACTTGGACAGGGCTGAGGGGGGGGGGGGGCTGAGGAGGGTGACAGGGACAAGCCCAGCCCCTGGCTGGTGCACCTGTACTCTGGGATGGCCCTGCAGTCCCTTCCACTCATCAGGGTGGGTGAGTACTCAATCCTGTGCGCCTCAGTTCATTTTCTTTTTATCTTTAGTACAGGATCTCACTATGAGGCTTGGACTCAAAGTGATCACCCTGCTTTCAGCCTCCCTAGCACTGGGATAACAGGCACATGCCACCACGCCCAGACTCAGTTGCCAGCAAGGGTGGGGCCAGCAGGGTATGCAGGACTGGGGATCGAACCCTGGTCCCTGTGCTTGCCAAAGCAGATGCTTAGTCCACTGGGCTATCTCACTGGCCCCTCAGTTCATTTTCTGTAAAATAAGCATCAAGTTACCTGCCTTGAAGAATTAGAATTCAATTCACTTAATGAGTAGTTGCTAATTCATGAATTCTTTGCCAGATGGCTGACGCAACAGCTCTACAAAGCATTGTACATGGTTTCAAAGTAAACCCTGAGGGGATTTGACTGACCTTGAGAGATACAAAAGTTACATGTTTTGCTATACAGGTCTTGCTTTAACTTGCCCTTAACCACCCAGCAGAAAAGTTTAACCACGAGGCATAAAATATAAAGCTAGATTAGAATGGTGAGCTATAAAAGGCTTAAATCAATAGCTTCCAACATTGCCAGTTTTAACAATAACCCATTGCAATTATAGAACATTGGATTACGTATACAACTACTTTCTCTTAGTTCAATGAGAAGAAATTTTGATTTACCAACAATGATTAGAAAAATTATAACATCTACACCCTGTGCTCTGTATAACTAATAGGAGAACAACAATATGCATTGTATCAAATATTGAAATGTACTACTAATGTGTTTTGAAACTGTCATATTGTTATACATCGTTATTTCTTATTAAAAGTAATTTAAAAAAAGAGTAGTTGCTATTTTGTTACTGCCCCTTTAGCCTCCCTTCTCACCATCTCACACACACACCACCTGGCTTCTCTGAGCTGCAGTTTCTTCAGCTGGCAATGACAGCAATGCCCTGCCTATTTCTCATGGAGAGAGAGAGTTAACGAGACGCGTGTAGAGTGCTTGGAATGCTTGGCACACAGTAAGTGCTGAATAAATATTACATATTGTGTGGTGACCATTATTTTTAAAGCACTCTTGGTAACTGACCAGCAGACAACTTTATCTTAGGATTGGAGGCTAGCAAGGAAGAGAGATAGAAGACAGTAATGGTGCCCAGAGGAGGCCAGGCTGGGCGAATGACAGCAAAGGAACTGCGGAGCTGAAGGGAGCCTGGTGACCAGAAGGCGGGACGGAGGCAGGGGTGGAGGTGGGGCGTCAGGTACGGCACCACCCAGGGCGTGGCCGTGGAGCCTGCAGCCTGAGGAGGAGGAGAAGGGCGGGCAGGTGTGTGCTCCAGACCTCTGATGAGCACACATGCTAATGCACGCAAGCTGGAGAGTTAGGGGAACGCTTGCCCTGCGAGATGAGCGCCCCAGGGGACCAGTCCATCCCCTCCAGGTTTCCTTTTGCCCTTCTGCATGTGCTGCCCGTGGTAAGAACAAGTTGCCTGGGATGGACCCCGGACAGATTCCGGGGCATGACACAGCCTGGCTGAAGCCTGCCCTAGAGGAACAGCTGTAGGAGACCCTCCTAGGTCCTCGTTTTGATCCGAGAAGTCAGTATTTGTAATCCCGAAGTTACGTTATTGGAATCTCCCCAAGGTAATTCTAATCTACCACTTCTTGTGCAACTCACAGTGAAAGTAGAGACACTAAACCATATTTGTAATTATTGGGGAGCCAAGGGGCTGTAAGTCCAGCCAAAAAGATGGTTCTCTGGAACAAAAGAAGGCAACCCAAGGCCTCACCAAGTTTTATTCAGTGGAGGAGGAGTAGGGCTTGAGGAGGAATGACTGAGAATTGTGGGAGGTGGGTGAGTACTGTGAGCTGAGCTAGGTGGAGGGGGCTGCATTTACCTCTGCCATATGCATAAAGAGTAACCTGCATGATGCTATTGAGATGCTATTAAGATAGTATCTAATGTGTTGGGTAGTCTGGTGCTTCAGCTTTGATGTAGTCCCTCCAGCCCCAGGAAGTCATAGCCTCTGTCTCCAGGCTCATTCCCAGCTGGCAGCATGGAGAAAAATAGCTCTTCATCTTGTCTCGACCCAGCTCACATTGAGGAGCAGCAGGTGTAGGTTACCAGGGAGACATGCGTGCCACCTTCAAAGACTGTCACCAACACCTCAGCTACATCAGTATACACTGCTCAAGGCCAACTGAGAGGATAAACAGAAGTCCTAGCCAGCTCTTACATATCAATACAAGGACATAGGGTGAGGCTCAGTCAAAACAGAGCCAGTTGTTCTTCCCTCAAGGAGAGCTGGTCAGGCGGTCCTCCACCAACAGTGGGTCTGGAGAGGACCCACCTTCCCTGACTGACTACACGATGAGCAACTGCCCACTACCTTGTCACAAAACCAGAAGACCTACTTCTCATGGCTTCTTGAAACAGCGGTGAGTTCACTAAAATCCCTGAAGGTAACTGTCCTTGTTGGATGAAGCCTTTCCTGCACCCCGGGAACGTGGGTTCAGCCTTAATTTCCTCCCTCAAGTTGGTGACCTCGAGGTGACAAAGTGGTTTTAGCACCCAGGTAGAGGCCTCACACAGCCACATCCCCACCCAGGTAGGGACACAAGGGCCTACAAATGTCTTCCCTTCGGTCTTCCCCAGCACCCCGTGTGGCCTTCTTTTTCACCGACCACGTGAGCCCCAGGCCTGCTGCCAGACCCAGGAGGTGGATGCATAGAATTTGTGATGCAGTCAGCCAACAAGGCTTTGCCCTGGCAAGATGGACCCAGCCTCACCAAGTGCCCAACAGCTGGCAGCAGTGACCTTCTCATGAGTGAGTGACAGGATGGCTTCGTGGTAGGGTCAGGTAGCAAAACCTGTGGGGCACAGCGTGGTGCCGGAGAAGTCTCCCATGGCCTGGTCAGAGACTTCTAGGGTGGTGCTTCCATCTGCCACACCAGCAGCACCTTCTCTTCCCTGTGGTGAGGCTGCTTGACTTTTGGAGGTCACCACCCCTGATGTACTGGGGCTCATGGGTACCTGAGCCCAGGAAAGACATTTATGAACACACACACACACACACACACACACACACACACACACACACACACTCCAGAGCTCACTTCACTTCTGCTGGGCAGGGGTCCAAGCACTTCTTGAGGCTTATTCCATGTTCGCTCCAAACTCGACCCAGCTTCCTGGTGAGGTCTCCTCTGGCCACTCAAGCCCTCTGCCATCGCTGAGACCCAATCTAAGATGCTGCCCAAAGCAATGTGAGCCTGACCCGGATACTCCCGCTGAAGGAAGAACCCACTGAGTCCACAACATAACGTAGAGCTCGAAATTGCACAAGAAAATATTGTTCTCCTGCCATTAAGGGAATGCATCACGCCGGTCCACATGAGGAACGCCCTTCCTGGCCAGGACAGCCACCGGAAATGACCTACCTCTGCTCTGGCCGATGCCATGGGAGCAATTTTGCTGTCCCAGAGCCAGGGGAAACACTTCCGGAAACCTCTCCTCCTCTGCTAGCTCCCCGGGAGGAGTCTCTGCACTGCAACTCGCTGCTGGGATGCTTTCGGCAGAGCAGTTGCTCTGCAGGCTGTAGACTTGGTCAACACTGAGCCCCATCTGGACAAGCCATGGGCTCCGCCCTAATGCAACCGCAAGTGGCACCGATAGGGATGAAAGTCCAGGAGCACTTGATGCCCTTTTGCTAGTTTTCAGGATTCTGGCATTCGAGCTGATGTTGAATGTGGTGCTAGTGTTTCCTGATTTCCCTCCCACAGGCGCAGCGCGCTGCTGGCATCGGGAAATGGGGCAGTCTCGTCTTTTCAGGAGGCGTCACCACATGGCTGACCATCAAGCAGGAACAACTGAAAGCTGCTTGTCGGCTTTTCCCTACGCAATGAAAAGATAACTTGAGAAGGGAAGTTTTCTGGTTACAAATTCAGTAAAAATGAAGGACCAGCAAGCTGAGTCCCTGGGTTGTCCAGCCTGTCTGTAAAATCCTACGTATAACTCGGCCACCACGTGTCCCTGGGGAGGCCACATCCACTCCATTCCCAACCCCCAATTCTCAAGGGACCCCGGGGCCTGCTTCTACAGGCCAAGGCCTCGGGAGCCTCCATGAAGCACCAGCCTGCAGGTCACAGGTCAAGGTGCATGTGAACAGCAGCAGAGCATAGCATTGCCTCTTCACATGCAGAGGTCTTGGGGAGAAAGAATATGCCACCAGCCCCAGGGGTGGAGGCCTCTATGAGAAGCCAAACGCCCTGAGCTGCTGGCAGGGAGCACCACCCTTTGCCCACTGGACATTTCCAGCCACGAAAATGACAGGATCAACTCCATGAGCTCTGGAAACCAAGAAGGGCCTCGCACGGCTCTGCGCTGGTGGGCGCGTCCCACTGCAGGTTTCTGTGACACCTGCCCTGCCTTTTGGATGACGCTGCTCTCTCCTCCCACAAGAGGAATGGAAGGACTGGGCAGGAGGGGGTGACCCTTCACTTCCCGAGGTCTGTCACAGAACCCCTGGCAGCCGCTCTCTCATTTCCTCCAATGGCGGCTGCCCTAGGTTCTTGCATATGAGAAGATCCGTGGTGCACAGCTGTCACGCCACTCTGAGGGGCTAAGGCAGGAAGACTCCAAGTTTAGGCCCAGCACGGGCAAGTTAATAACTGAGTGAGACCGACTCTCACAGTTAAAATATATATTTTGTAAGGGCTAGGGTTATACTTCACTGAGAGCCTTGCGCTTAACCCCAGTATGGGATAAGAACAAAACCCTCAAAGCCAGAACTTTCTTGACCCCAGGTTTTTCTCTGTGACTATAGCCACAAGGGCTGGGCCTTCTGCCTGCCCCTCCTCCCCTGCCCTCTGTCCCTCTCCCCATCACACTCACTGGCCTTGGTCACTAGAGGACCCATGGCTTGGGAGAAGGTGGGACAAGGGCAGGAAGCCTCCGCAGAGCAGGCGCAGGTGTGGCCTGGAGGCTGGGCCGGGGTAGGGGTTCGGGCTCCCGCAGCATCACAGAGCCCCGGGGCTCCAGTGGGCTCCTAGGCGGGCAGCGGTCAGAGCCCTTCCACGCTAACCCATCACTCCCACACCCGTCAGCTCCCTCCCTATAGGGACCAGGCCTACCCTATGCCCTGAGAGTGCCATTTATGCGCTCTCCTTTGGGGGCATTTGCAGAGGGTCTCCTCAGGGTAGAGGCCAGGAGCACCTCAGTGAACCCTTCCTGCATGGCAGAGGGAGATGCCTGCTCTGTGACAGTGCTGGGAAGAGGGCCGCCTGTGGAGACACCAGGAGGTCCCCAAAGCACTACTTCTCTGATCATGCTCCTGCTGAGCCCACCCCAGTGTGAGCCTTGTCCACCCTACTGTGGCCCTCAGCTCCTGTGTTTCCCGAGTGCCTGCTGCTTCAAGAAGGGGACAGTGACCCACTGGCCTGGCTATCACTGGGCTGTGGCCTGCCCTTTCCTCTCTAGTGCTAACCTCAGCAGAGGGGCCTTTGTAGAGCCATGAGGGCCAGAGGAGGCCTCGGGATCTGTCCCTGATTCAGACTCCTGCTCACGGGTGCCCTCCTGTGTGACATCCAGGGCTGCACTGAGGGCAGGGCCCCCAGCACCTGCAGGGGAGCTCCCCAAGTCCCACCACACCAGCACCAACCCCAGACTCCCACACTGCAGGGCTGTGAGGAAGGAATTGTCTGCAGTCTGCAGGCCACCTGGCCTTGACAGCGGACCGCAGGGGCAGCAGCCCAAGCAGGAGCCTCCTCCCTCTGCATACAGCACCTGAGCATGAGAGCCACAGCCCTCGCCTCTGTGCGGAGCTTCAGGGCCCAGCTCTTCCCCATGCCCTGGGCCCTGTGCCCTGTGTCCTGTGCCCTGTGCCCCTATGCCCTGTGCCCCTGTGCCCTGTGCCCCTGTGCCCTGTGTCCCTGTGCACTGTGCCCCTGTGCACTGTGCCCTGTGCCCCTCTCCCCTGTGCCCCTCTGCCCTGTGCCCTGCGCCCCTCTGCCCAATGCTGCTGTGTGCCCGCAGCCAGGCTCGCTCCAGCCACATCCTCACCTCATGGCCACCATTAGGCTCCCACCCAGTGCAGACTCTGCCACTGGCAGTGGCATTGGTGTCACTCACTTCCTGTCTGCACTGGCCTGATTTCGATTCCCTTCAAAGTGCGCTGGACACAAAACACACCCGCAGAGCAGAAGGCTCACAAATTTGCAAATGGCCTCCCAGAGCCCATAAAACAGCTCACCACTGGGGCGTTTTTATCCAAAGTGTTGGTGGGGTATTTGGTGAGACTGCAACGCCCACCCAGCAGGCCACCCCATCCTAAGCTCCTCCCACCTGGCCAGGGCCCAGTCCGGGGTGTGGGGTCACAAGTGCAGCCTCAGCAATCACGGAGCGAGAGAGCAAACAGAAGTCCAGGCACACGGAGTCCAGGTGGAGCTCTTCCTTGCACGTGGCAGGAACCCCCGTGACCAGCGCCCTCAGCCCCTCCGCTCCCCAGCAGTGTGGCCAGGCTTAGGGATGGTTTTATGAAATCCCTTCTTTGATTTGGCCCCTAGTGGTTTGCAGTTTGAAGTCTTACCTTGTCCTGGTTGGAAACCACGTAAAACGCTCACACGACACTGCTGGGCCATGCCCAACCCGGACCTCAGCCCTGATGCCCACACCTCGGCCCACATTCCCAGACCTCGGCCCTGATCCCCTCAACCTTCAGCACAGATTTACAAACCTCAAAGAGCTTTCACCAAGCCTGGCAGGGACCAGGGGTCTCTCTGCTCACATCTACCCTGCCCTGACTGAAAACCAGTGTGTCTGCCCATGTACTGCGCAAGAATCAAGAGCCTCCTTCCAGGTGGGGTCTACATAGCTTCTGACTTAGTCATCCAGAGAAAGAAGGGAAGGGAGAGAGGAAAGAAGGAAGGAAGGAAGGATGAAGGAAGGAAGGAAGGAAGGAAGGAAGGAAGGAAGGAAAGAACGAGGGAGGGAGGGAGGGAGGGAGGAAGACAGAGAGGGGGAGGGAAAGGAAGGGAAGGGAAGGAAATGGAAAGAAAAGGAAAAGGAAAGAGAAAGGAAGGAAAATTGATCGATTGACTGACTGACTGACTTGGACAGCCATGCGGAGCCTGCAGTGATCTCCCCATGCTCGAGGCTGCAAGCGCTGAGCCCCTGGCCCAGCCGTGCCTCCTCGCAGCACCTGGGCAGCCGCAGCTGGGATTTCCCAGCGTCCCCGAGCTCAGCACTGCGATGAGCAGTCCGCCCTTCCCTGAAGCACTCCACCTTCTATCCCGGGGGTGCAGACGGCAGGTGTCCATCCGGCTGTTCCTCTAGGGGTGCTCTCCAGAGGCCTTTGTCCTTACCAAGACCTTTGTTGGGAACCTGAGAGTGTTACCCACAAATCTGGTGTAAGTTGAGCACCCAGGTTCTTAAATTCGATGAGAGCTCATGGCTGGAGGTCTAGAGCCGGAAGGAACACCTCGTGGTCAACTCATGGCCTGACTTCACTGATGTCACGGTTCACCTGCAGCTGTCCGTCTGCTCTAGACATCACCAATGGCCCGTGCGGCCTTGCGTGTGCCCTAAGGAAAATTGTGCGTGGCCAGTCAGAACTGGATGGCGTGGCTTGAGAGGTTCAGCCTTAGTGCAATGTGGGGTTAAGTGCACAAGTAGATGGGACTTGGGGGTAACAAAAAGTGCATTCGGGTACCCTCTGGGCCCAGGCCCAGAGAGAGCACTGCTCCCCACTCACTGAATTTGCTCCCCAGTCAGATATTTAGGGAACAAGCTCCATGAGGCCTTGCTGTCCCCCTGCTCCACCGGCCTGCCAGGCATGCAGACCCCTGCCCTGGGGATGATGCAGAGGATTCGGGAGGCCAAGGGCACATTCTGCTGCCAAGGACTCCGCCCTCGGCCCCACGCGGCTGGCCAGCTCGCTGCCTGGATTTATTCCTTGTGAATCCTTCGCAATGGCAGACGGCACGCACGCTGGACAGAGGAGAGTGGCTGAGCTGAGCAGGGCCGGGAGGAGGCCACGGATGACGGGGAAGGCGAAACAGACCAGGGCCCTGCGCCTCTGCCTGCAGGGGAGTTTGGCTGGACTCGGCTGCCACTTGGGCGTGACCCCGCTTCCTGAGGCCACGAGGGAGGCCAAGTAAAGTAGACCAGACTGAGCCAGACACTGAGCCAGCTGGAAGCCGGCCAGCGTGGGGGACTGTCCCCGCCCAGGCCTCCCGGGAGCCCCAGGCCCACGCCGGGCCCCTGCAGCCCTGGCTCCTCCAGCCGCCTTCCCGTCCCCACATCTGCGCAGGGACTTCTGTATGCACTGAGCCTGGCCTGATTTCCTTCCTTGCCATTCTTCTAGGCTAACGGCTTCACCAGTGCGCCCTTGCAGAAGGGCATGTTGATGCCAGCTGCCAGGGTCGCTGGAGGAGAACTGGCCTCCGGGGAGGCCGAGGCCAAGGGGCCCGCAGGCCTGCAGCATAGGCAGACTCCAAAAGTCCCTCCGACCCCTCCTGTAGCCAAGGCGCCCGGAAGAGCTCACTCCTCCTTGGCAGCTCTACGCTGTATTCTAGTTACTTATTTTGTCAGCCTTTGGGAAACATCCTCGGCAGTGGTGAAAATGCCCGCGGGAGGAGACTGCGCTGCATGCCCGGCACCGCATCTGTTCAGCACTCAGCCTGAGCACCAGACCCGTGCTGTTGGGTCAAGCCTGGCCCCGGACTGTTTTTCTTTCTCCTGATAAGGCTCGCGGGGCCAGTGAGAAGCCCTACGCATGCGTTATGCTGTGAGGTTCTTAAGACACTGCCTTACCCATTGTGATTCTGAACTGCACAAAACGCTGCTGCGGAGGGACCCAGGGCATGGGTCCAGCATGTCTGTAGCACTGGGCACAGAGCCTGACATGTGTAGCTATCTCTAAGCAGTACTGTGAGGCTGCCTTACCGAGCGGGCCTTCCTTCTTTAAGAACGTGAGGACTAGCAATGACTCCGTTTCATTCAACTCTCCCAAAGCAGATGCCAAGCAGAGCAGTGCCTCAGCCTGGCAGCGCACAGTGAACAGTCGTGAGCTCTTGATCAGAAACTGCTTCATCCCAGCAGTGAGATTTAAACAACCGCAGACTCCTGCAGCCCCACGCAGGCACACAAGATGCGGCAGGTGCCCTGGCCCCACAGAGCAGATGCAGGTGTCCTGCTTACCAGAACCTGGGCGACACTGTCCTTGTGACCCTCGCTGAGGAATCTAAGACCTATACAGGAAGTGCAGAGACATGCCTCGGGGAGAGCGGCTGATGGGATGGGTGTGTTGGAGGCCCTGGTTCTGTTTAGCTGTGGGACTAAGATCAGAGCAAAGCCAGAAGCCGAGTTTGCAAAACCAAATGGAAATGCTGCATGGGGGAGGGGCATGAGAACAGACACAGGGTGGGGTGCAGGAGGGGAGAGTGGAACCTCGCTTCACTGAGGTCCTGTCTGGAACAGTGAGGGCTAAAGTACACCTTCACTGAAAGTCAGGTAGAGGCACAGTTAGGTTCAGTAATGTACACGGGAATGTGAGCATGGAGGAGATCCCTCAAGGGCTAAAGGCATGGTGGGAAAAAGAGCAAAGCAGGAAGAAAGGACAGAGGGAGGGAGGAAAAGAAGGGAGGAAGGTGAAGAGGCAATGAATAATAAGAAAGATTGATAACTCATGTGCAAAAGTTCTTTCATTAGATCCTGGAAAGATTTGGTCATCTGGGGCCAGTGAGATAGCTCAGGGCTGGTGAGATAGTTCAGCAGACTAAGTACCTCCTTAAGCAAGTGCAGGGAGCAGGTTCGATTCCCAGCATCATATGCCATGCTGACCCCGTCCGTGGGGCGCGCTGAGCCAGTGACCGGGTCCAGGCGTGGTGGTGAAGGCCTACAGTCTCAGTGCTGGGGAGGCGGAAAACAGAAGGATCATCACTATGACTCTGAGCTACCTAGTGAGACCCTGTATAAATAAATAAATAAATAAATTTTATGCATTTGTGTCACAATTTTAATCAGACACAATTATGAACCCAAGAAACTATACTACTGTCACTGTTGGTTGTACTAAAACTGTTTCTTTCCTTAAGTATATGACCCACAAGTGTGTGAAATAACAAGAAACTGTCTTGTACACTGTACATCCTTAGTATTTTTCATGTTTATGATAGGATTGAACATTGTTTTCCTTCTTACAGGCAGCTTCAATAAAGCACTGTGTGAATCTGCTAAAGAAAAAAAAGTGAGTGAATTAAACTCATTCACTGACAGACTGCCTTACTAGATCACAAAGCGAACCAGGTACTGTACACCAGTATAAAGTTAGATCCAGTAGTTAGAAATACAAAGGCTATAAAAGCAGTAAAAAAAAAAAAGGTTTGTTATAAAACTACATTTATTTTTAACTAAAAAAAGAAAAATATATATATGCACAGGAAAAGGTTATAAAATGAAAATGATCCCAGACATTAAATTTAAAGTTAAAATGCAAAGAAACTGTTTTGTTCTATAGTATTAAATAAACGTGAAACTGGGACACAACTCCTACATCTTCTAAGGAAACGCCATACACCCAAATTAACTTAATGAATTGAGTCAGATAGTTAACAAATGAAGTTTTAAAAACATTGTCCTCGGTGAAGCGCTGCAGGCCCGACAGCTTCCCTGGGAGCTCTACGGGCCCTGTAAGCCCGGCCCGCCGGCCCGAAGAGCTTAGCACCGGAAGGCAACGCTGAGATCATCCTGCCGATGGCGCAGGAGCAGCCTGGAGCGTCGCCCACAGAGACGCATGGGGTCCGCGAGTCTCCCATCCCGCAAAAGCGCTCGGTGAAGCACTAAGAGGCAGAGCCCAGCCCAACACTGAAAGCTAACATGCTGTGTGGCCACCTGACATTAACGTCGCGAGACCTCAGTACTAGGAACTGTGTTAATCGACATCACCATTTTAATAGACCATAGGTGAGAAGCACCACGAGCTAACCCTTGGGCTCAGAAAATGCACTTTGAACTTCTAGCAGAAGTAGAAAGATATTTTCCTTGGAAACTAAAGTGTCCATCTCACCTCAGTCGCTGACTTCATGATTATTTAATGGGGAAAATATCCATGAAATTTATCAGTATCGCAATTGAGTTTCTACCAGCATTGTGATTATATAACATTTCTCAGAAGACACTAACTAATGTAGCCGCATACAGTAAAGAGCATATGGTTGCAATAATTAGAGAAGGAAAGGTAAATGATGATCTGTGCATTTTAGAAATCATTAGAAGGATATGATTTCAAAACCCTTGGGGAGTTTTTGGCAAGCTTTTATTATTGCTATCTGACATTCTTGTTTTAAACAGAGGAAACATGTTTGTGTAACCTTCTGAAATGCATTGAGACTTATTTTGGACTACTAAATGATTGGTTTTTGTCAATGTTCCACGCGTGTTTTGACACACAGGGTTTTCTAATCGATGGTGTCTCCGTAGCCAGACCTGTTAATGTATGTTCACATCTCATTCTCTGGCCCCATCAGGCGGCACAGTCGCTTGTGTGCTGAGTGCCACGCTCCTGTGGCCCCCCGAGCAGGGTTCCCCACGCTCAGTGTGGCTGGGGCTGCCCAGCAGCAGGGGAGCGGCAGGCTGGCGAGTGCGGCTTCGTCGAGTCACAGCTGCTCCACCTCCCAGACCTCCGTGGCAGCTTCAGGTCCTCAGAGGAACACAGACCCTCCTGGGCCCTGTGCGTGCAAGGGTTCCAGGTCCCATTATCCTCGTGAGACTCTGACAGCCAACCATCGGAGGTGGAGTTGAGAAGGTGACGCTACACCCCATCCTCCGTTGCCCTGCACCCCGAGAGTTTTGAGAGCTGTGCTGGGCACGGTAGTAATGCTCATCAATCACCCTGAAACCACCAACACATTGCTCACGGAAAAATCATCCTCCACAAATCAGCCCCTATCGCCAACAGACCGGGGATTCACCTCCACACTGACCCCTCTGCTTTGGGGACATTCACCTGCCTGCGTGCGGGACCGTCCTTGTGGGCAGAGAAATATTCAGAAAATTCTCCTGACTTAACACTACCTTCTGCAAGCCACCTCCTCCTGCCACTGCCACCCCGTGCCTCTGTTGTCTTTATCGGTGGTGTTTTTTGAGAATGGTCTCTATGCTTGCAAACGCCACTTCCTCCTGTCCAGTTCTCCAGTCCACCCAGGTAAGTCCAGATTTTATCCTTACTGCTCTAAAATCATTCCAGACAAAGCACTGGTGGCACTGACGTTACCAGAGTGAGTAGTCAGCAGCCCCCCGCTCTGCAGAGCCACAGAGTACAGCACACTCACCCTAAACTCTGAGCTTGTGGTTGGACCAGCAATGACCTTGCTCATGTAGAGGTCATCAGCAGCCAGGTGACCATGAGTGGAGTGGGAGGGCTGACGGTCACTCCCACGGGGCTGCGCACTGCAGAAGCAAGAGATGGGTAAAGCCCAGTGCAGGAGGCAGCTCCCGTTGACTCCGCAGTCCAGCAGGGGCCCTGGGGGTCTCGCCTCCTCCCGCTTTCTTTCCTGGCTTCCTTTTACACAGCTCGTCTCCCAGCTGAAGTTCTCGTGCCTGGCTCTCATTTCCCGTTGCTTCTCTTTCTCTTTTTTCCCCCACAAGTCTCTTCCTGGTTCCCACTGAGCTTTTCAGAGGACATTTGCCTGCCGTAATAACCGCTGCCCAGAAGTGTTCACGCAGGTCCCCTCTGTCACCCGTGGGAAGACTGGCTTTGGCCTCGTTGCCTAGTGGCACTTGGCAGCAGCAGCACTGCTCATGGCCGAGCTCAGAGGGAACCTCTGGCAGGACAGCCCCTCCGAGCAGGGACAGTGGCTCCACCGGGCGGACACGCTGATGGACTTAGCGACCGGCAACCTGGAACACTGGTTTGGAATTTGCTTTTTAACAGAATGGAAGGCATTTACAGCCTGCAGGTTAACTCGAATAATTTTTATCACTTCAAAATCCCTGAGCACTTGTTCACCATATTTTAAGAAAAATTACTCTCCCAGTTCTAGGCTGAGTAATAACTTCAGAACATCATAAACCCCTGTGGTATCATCACATCCGGGCCCCAGCACACAGACCCAGTCTGCCTGGAGGACCCCAGGAGAGGCTGGACACATGGGGCCTCCCAGTCCTGAATGTTGAATATTTATGCTCATCTTTCAGCCTCCCCAACCAATAGTTGTTTTTCTAAAAAACAAGTGAAAATATAACTTCTGACTATTGTGAGCATCAAAGAAACTCAACAAAAAACTAACCAGGTAGTGTGTGATTTACAATTTGTCTGGCACTTTGCTCTAGACAGGAGACCAGCCAACCGAACTCCAAGAAGCATAGGAAAGTCACTAGGTATTTCAGAAATGTCCAGTATTGTTTGCATATTCAAGTACAATAATTCTTGACTTTCAACACTAGAATTGGCATTACCATCACAGATAAAATACAACATATTTTAAACAAAACTCATAAATAGTTATATGAATCATTTCAAGAATCAATTGTTACACTGTTTCAAGTGCTTACACCAAAAGTAAATCTCTGTGCATTGGTAACTAGAATTCTTAGCTGTTCAGATTATAAAAATATCCGTAAGCTAACAGTCCTGAGTTGCTGGTGCTCTCTGGAATCTGCCAGCACATGGCAGAGTGAAGGGTACCTGAGCGTACAGGGTGGGCGTGGGCAGGGCCTGTGGAGCCAGCCCTAGCCCTCTCGCTGGTGGCCAAGGAAGGTCCCAGAACTACGTTCTCAGTATGAATTAGGAAAATGTGATTCATAATTGGTGCTCTCGGTTTTCAAAAGAATTGACTTAGATTCAGTGTATAAAATGCCTAAAGCCATGCGTGTCGCTGACTCATGCCCATTGCATTTATTCTCTTGACATTTCCAACAAGGGCATTTCTTCTGTCCACGTGGTCATTTCCACAAAATGTCACCACGAGAAGATCAACTTGATGCCCCACTGTCTTAGCAATAATAATAGCATGAAATTTAAGCACCTCGTAGCAAACTGGAAACAAATTAAGATAACTCTGGGTTCTTCTAGTACCAAGGGCTTTTTGACCTTTAACATGCATCGGAACAGCCCGAAGCCTTTACTAATTGTGGGTGTTCATCCTGAGTTCTGGATGGAATTTGCTATTTAAATGTCTAATAGGCTTCCACAGACATTCGCAGCAGATGTTGCCGGGCTGTGGACCAAAGTTCAAGCTGCAAGGTTTGGACAGGCCAGATAGCGGTCAAAATGGAAATATGATTGTGGCCAGCAGAGCTTCAAACTGAAGATGGGAAGACAGAGAGGAGCGAAGGTCAAGAACAGTGGGGCAGGTGTGGGCCAAGTGGCCAGCTCAGGGGACTCGCCCAAGCAGAAGCCTGTGCTTACGAGTCAGGTGAGTGGGAAATGTCCACACCGGCTTGAGTCCCCGTGATCCTGGCCCTCATGCTCCTGGACTTCTTCAGCCATGAAGCAGGGCAGGACCGAGGATGCCAGGCTGGGGCACCTGAAGCCAGTGCGGCTGGAGTGCTGAGATGCGGCCACAGGCGTGGCTTTGGGTGGTCCATGCAATACCCGACTGCAGAATCCTTTCAATTTCTAAGTCTATAACAGTGTTGCACATTGCATTCCTTGAAAAACCATTTCCTCTTCATTCCAGAATGCTGACGTTCCCTGTGGGAGAACACCTTTGTTACTTAAGGAAAATTCTGTTTTCTACACTAGAGTGCAGCCACCCCAGGCTCCCTGAAGCCTCCATCCCCCATCCCAGAGCCCAGGCCCCTTTCATCCTGCAGTATGGGACCACAATTTATACATCATTCTCAACAACCCTTGCTGCCAGAGGGCCATGAGGCATCTGAACCCATAACCTTAGACAAGCAAAGCTGAAATACAGTCATATGAAAATGGAGTTTCTCGCAAAGGCAGCCTCATCAACGCCAATAAAGAGAAATGGTAAGTGTTGCCCGGGAAGGAGCAGCTAAAGGGGCCACACCGGAGCCAGCGTCACACTGCCTGTCAGCAGCACACAGGGCTCTGCATCTGCGCTGTGAGCACCACGCCACCCTGAGGTGCTCAGGTCGCACCTCCCACAGCTCCAGCCTCGCAGCCACTTCCACTCTGCTAAGCCCTAATATGTAGGAGAAAAGACGTCCCCTCAGCTAATGCTCTGCTGTTAGGTCTTTCTAAACTCAGCTGACCCTAACTTGTTCACTTCATCAGCTGTCCACCTGCCATGGTCAAAATCTGCAAACAAGGGAAGGGAACATTAGTAAGAAAGACCCTGGGAAATCCACAGGGAGGGGGTCTCCCTGCCTCGGCCACACTGGTGCCCTCATGTTTTCTTCTCACAGCCAGAGGAGGAAGAAGCAGTCACTTCCATGAGTGACAGGACAAGAAGGAGCCTCTGTGTCCCACCCTGAGCCAGGCCTCGCCTGGACAGGGTCATCCCTGGTCATTGCCCCATCCTGGTACGTGGCAGTGCTGGTGTGGCACATGGTGTGGCTCTCCAGTTAAGATCGCATATGCACCAACTCAAGGCTATGCATTCGTGACACCGATGGCTGTAGCAAAGCAGCTGTGTCCCTGTGTCCTTCCTGAGGCCAGCGTCCCAGGCACAGTGAGTGAAAGCAAGAGTAGGGCAGAAAGGGCCTGGGCCAACGATGGCACAAGGTCATGCCAGAGGTCAGGTCAAATCCAAGGTCTTTGGAGTCAAGTTTAGGTGTGAGACAGAACTTTCTGCTTAGTTGTCAGCAGTGAGGCTTAGTTGTAAAGTGCAACCTTTGAGAGTGGAGATGGGTAGGTTTCGTCTATCCTACACTCGACATAGGGTGTAATTTTTACAATGTTTAATCCTTTATATACTGAAGATAACAGGACGCAAATAACTTTAATAGAGGGAGCAGGCAGTGAGAGCTGCAGGAGCCACCGTGCCCAACCCAAGCCTCCGAGGTCCTCTGCCTCTAGGAGGAGTGTCCCCAGCATGGCTCCCAGAATATGACTGTGACAATGACACACAAAGGAGAATCAATGGTATTGCTTCACATACCCAGAAGGCAACACCAGGACCTCCTGCTGTCACCAAGAACAGAGGCCCTGGAGACAGACAGCTCCCTGCAGCCTCCACAGAAGGACACAGCCAGGGCCGGCCCTCAGCAGTGTCCCCAAGCAGCCATGCACCGTCACCGCCACACCATACTCAGCACCAGCAACTTCACAGCACGGCCTGCGGGAAGTCTTCAGTCCAGATCGCGTCAGCTGCTGGGACCCCAGGGTAGATTCAGAAAATGCAAACGCTGGCGAGAGTCCAAGTGCCACCTGCAGGTCCTTCGCTGACATAGCTTTGGCGGGTGGAGAGAGGTCAAGGGCTTGGGCTGAAGGCCGTGCTATGCTGATGGAGGGCCGAGGTGGGCTGTGGTCTCCCCTGAACGCGAAGAGTCCCCGGGAGCACAGGCACCTCCACACTGTCCTCACAGACAGGGACCAGGTTGTACTTATGAAGAGACCCCAGCAGGCCAGAAGCCCAAGGGCCGTCTCTTTCTTGGAGCTTCAGCTCAGGAGGAAGGCAGTGCAGGCCAGGTGTTCATAACAACTAAACTGTCTGTGCGTTCCGGGACAGCCCGACCCCCATCAGAACAATAAAGGCATCGGGTCCCCACGGGCCAGGAGCATGGTACAGCCTCCCCCTATAGAGTTCCCTGGCATTCCAAGACATCTCAAAAGGAAGTCAAAGTGGATCAATAAAAATTACAGAAAGAGTGAGGGTCACAATTAACAAGGCTTGTAGGAGAAGAAAACGTTCTAAGTAGATATTCTCCAGCCAGTCTAGCAGCTAGATCCAGAAAGTTGTTTCTTTAGAGGTTCATAAAAGAAACCAGAAATCTTTAAAATCAAAAATAATCAAATATGTACCTTTTACATGAAAAATAACAATAAATCTCTCACCAAATATTTAGTACCAAGCCGCACAGTTTCCTGATGACTCACAAAGATAAAATAGCTGCAAGGAGCTGAATGATTGAAGTGCTGTGTGGGTTTGTTAAGCAGATGGCAATAAAATGTCACCGAGTGACATAATTTTAGTACTGTGAGCTGCCTCTGAAAGCCTGGTTTGTGACATAAAACACACAGCTTTTGTCTTCACCAATAAAAATGTTGTCCTCTGAATGATGATGTCACATAAGGGAATATTTTTTCCTTTTATTTTGTTGCCTGGCTCTCAAATGTCTACGCTTTTGAAGGCCGAAAGTTTCAATGCTTTTGTGAGCACATTTAGGCATTAGATCATCCTGCAGAGCACAGCAGCCCGGGGCTGCTCTTCACACTTCAGGAGACGGCACACAGCCAAGCTAATCTACGGGTGAAAAGGAAGCCGGATTCGAACCCAGAGCCAGAAGCCAGGGGCTTCAATTGAACCAGCGCTATCAATGCTGTCACTGACACATATTACCACGCAGTGCTGGGGTACAGCACGTGACACCCTCACCTAGGTGACAAGAGGCTTAAGGTCTGGGAGGTTTCAGTCCATGGTTGCTGGCTAAAAGGCAAAACGTCGAGGCGGCGTTCGGGTGTGGCGCGGGGGCAGAAAGGCACTCGTGCCCGGCAGTTGGGAGGCAGAAGCTGGGAAGGGCATGGCCAGTGGGGAGAGGCGGGAGCCGCAGCCTCCGGAGGCCCAGCCCTTGGGGACCTTCCTGCACCGCCCTCACCCGCCTGCCTACAGCCTGCTTAGCACAGAACAACCGTGCTTGCTAAAAGTGTGTCCCCACCTGTGGACTTTGTTTTAAGCAGGCTGCCGCTAGGCCATTTCTGACAGCTGTCTTAAATCTTACAAATCATTTTTCTCGCTTGACACCATGGTCTCCAGATGCATCTGTGTTTCCACCAAGGACTCAGGTTTCTCTTAGGGCAGAGTAGTAGTAAGGCGCACAAGCCTAACCATCGCATGACTTCTCACATGGGAAGCCTGAAGCGCCAGTGAAGAGCAAAACACAAGTCCCATAACAGGGGACCCAAGACAGATCTTCCGTGGATGGGGAGGGGATCACCTGCTGTAGGGAGGCCGAGGGAAGGACGTGGAAGAGGGTGCACAGAGCCGTGAGATGTGTCGTCTACATGCACCAGCGGCTGGGACGTGACCAGGACAGGCCGCAAACACGTGCTGATACAAATCAAAATTTAAAACACGTTGTTAAACACACACAATTATTTTCTCATGAGATTTTTACATAGTTGGCAGAAGAACAGCAGAGACACAGCCATCTACGTTCCGGGTCCATTATAGGGTTCAGAGGCTTAGTACAGCTCCTTCTAAGAGGACGGGGGCCCATCACACGTGACATGATAGAACCAGGCCATGCTCCTGACCAGCACTGGCCAAAACCATGAAAGAATTGAGATCCCACTCTTATGCTCTACTGCTTACAAAACTTCAAGCCTTGCCTACCAGATTCTAGCAGGAAAATTCAAATAAATTCTCTCTATGTGTATGGCTTTAAATAATCAACCAAGGGCTGGAGATGTAGCTCCGTGGTATAGCACTTGCCTAGTATGCACAAGGTTCTGAGTTCAATCCCTGGTACCACACAAAGAAAGGGTAAAAAAAGAATCGATCAATCCATTTAGTTAAATTTAACCAAGTTACTGGATATAAGAGCAGCATGAAAACTTAATTTTATCATTACATACTGTCAACAAAAATGCAAAATGAAAGAAAACATTTATTCCTTTGAAAGAATAGAATATAAGGAAGAAATTTAGCCAAAGAAGTGCAAAGGCTTACACAAATTATACACTGAAAATTATGAAATACGAAAGAATAAAAGATGAAGTAATCAATGCAAGGCATTCTGTTCACTGGTTGGAAGATTTAATATCGCTAAGATTGACATCATTGCATAAGTCATTTTTATTGATCACAAATTTAATATGATCTCTGTCATACTCACAGCTGGAATATTTCTGGTCATAATTGAGAAGCTGATCCTAAAATTCACATCAGGGCTCGAGGGGCCCACAATATTCAAAGCATTCTTGAAAAAGGACAAAATTCAAACACACTTTTCCCACTTCACAACTTACCACAAAGGTGTAGTTACTGAAGCAGTGGGCTCTTAATTCTGATAGACATCCAGGTCAGTGGCATCCAACTGAGAGTCTGAAAATAGACATGTGGTGGTCAGTTGATTTTTGTTTAGTTGGGTTTTTTTTGGTACCGGGACTTGAACTCAGAACCTTCCACTTGCCAGGCAGGCATTTGTGCTGCTGAGCTATATCCCGAGCCAGGCCAGCTGATTATTAACAAGATAGTCAAAGCCATTCATTGACAGAATACAATAGTCTACTCAACAAACGTCTGTGGGACAATGGGTTGTGCACAGGCAAAAGAATCAAGCTGAACACCTGCTTCACTCTAAAGGGTTAGCAAAGATGTAACTATCAGGGCTCAAGTGATAAAACTCCCAGAAGGAAACCCAAGTGCAAACCTTGGTGAGCTTAGGCCAGGAAATCACTCTATCATTATGGTACCAGAAGCACAAATGTTCAAAGGAAAGAATAGTCAAGTATACTGAATCGAAATGAAAGACTTCTGGGCCAGCCAGATAGCTCAGCGGACTACAAGGCCTACTTAGGCGGAGCACAGTGGCCAGGGTTCGGTCCCTGGTGGGCTGTGCTGGCCCCACCCTGGGGGACCTGAGAGGGTGAATGAGACTGGGCGTGGTGGTGCGCACCTGTAATCTCAGCACTTGGGAGGCTGAAAACGGGAGGATCACTACTATTCTGATCTACGTACTGAGACCCTGAAGACCCTATACCTGTAGACACTGTCAATAATACATTTTTAAAAAAGAAAGATTTCTGTATTGATTTGATACCATAATAAGGACAGGGAGAGAAAACTCGTAACATGCAAGAAAATTTTTGCAAATTACATATCTGACAAGTGTCTAGTGTTCGCAATATATAAAGAACTCCTATAACTGAATAACCCAAGGACGAATGAGACATTTAGAAATAGCTAAAGAATACAAGAAATAAAAATTAAAATAGATACATAGGACCACATCAAAAATAAGTGAAAAATTATACGCACTACAGAAAGAATGAGCCGGACATGGTGGTGCACACCTGTAATCCCAGCACTTGGGAGGCTGAGGCAGAAGGATCAGTGTGAGTTCGAGATCAGCCTGGGCTACAAAAGTGACCTGAAGGCCAGCCTGAGCTGCATAGTGAGACTCTGTCTTAAAAAGACAAAAAAATAAAAAATAAAAAAAAGAAAGGATGAAATTATCACACTTTGTACCGTTCACATTAAGGAAACACTTAGCTTGGGAAGTTACAACCAAATCATGCTAAAGGATTCTTGAGCCAATCAGATGTTTTTACAAAGTACTTGGGGATTTCTGTCTACACATCCTCAGAACCATGATCAAAATTTGTAAGTTTTGGGTAATGAGATAAAAACTATTATTTTTGGCCCTTTTCCATTTTTTGCATAAGATTTATCTTTCTTCTCCTTCCTGCAGTACTGGAGATTGAACCAGTACCAGCTCACGTGGAGGGCCTTCTCACTGAGCTATATCCCCAGCCCATTTTAATTTTTTTTTTTTAGATGTGGTCCCAATAAGTAACTAAATCGCCTGGGCTGGTTTGAAGCACTGATACTTCTGCACCAGCCTTCCACAACACCAGGGTTGCAGGTGGGCACCCCCAGGCCCAGCAAATTGCAACACTTTTCCCTATTAATATGCCACAATATTTGGTGAAATTCTGACATTCTTATGAGTTGCAGTCTCATATATTTGGAGTTGTCTCCCAGGTTCCATCTGTATTATTGGCTTTAAAGTTCAAGTCTGAACTTGTGTTGCTTCTGAAATGATCTTGACTGCTACTGTGAGACTTCCACACCCATGCCTCTAAACACACACTCTAAAATTGCTCCACACTGGGTATAAATAGTGCTGGGGTGGGGAACGTTGGTGAGTACCGCATCTTGTACCCATGACATTAAACTTGCGACCTGAACAGCAACCACATCCTGGATTTAATTGCTCCCTCTGTGCTCAAAAATTAGTCTGCTTTACAGGACTCACCCTTCATCTTCAACTTCCGTCCTAATTTTGGCAGGTTGCCATGGAGTGTCCCGGAATCCTGATATCTACATGTATGGTAGGAACCCGATTTCACCTTCACCTGGTGCACGCAGCCACTCACGTTTTCCACTGTAAAAGTGAAATCCACGCTGCTGGCGTCTTGGTTCATCGCGGTGCACACAGCCCAGGGCTTTCTCTTTTAACGACTCACTTAGTGGATTTATTTCAACTCATCATTTATTAATTTTGTCTGCATTAAAGATATGAATGTCCTGCATCTTTCTGAATCTGGGAAGACTTGTTTACCCTAACACATAACGATTTGGCTTTAGTCCTAGAATCCCTTGATACCAGTAAAAGTCTAATGTGTGGTTGTTTTGTTTTGTTTTAGGGTCAGAACTTTAAGAATGTTGTCTTGTTGAAATTCAGAATTCTTATGGCAGTCACTTCTCAATTTTCCTTTTGGCATTCAGTAGACTATTTAAAATTGAAAGTTAAAGTCTTTTTTTATATTAGGGAACTGGATTTTTTCCTTCTTTTCCTTCCTTTCTTCTTTTCTTTTTCTATCTTTCTTCAAGGTTATTTCATCTTTTTCCTTCTTGAATTCTTTCTGGAAGTCCTGTTTGATAGGTATTGGACTTCTTTGAACAATCTTGTTTTTAACTTTTCTTTCACTTTCTCCGCTGCCCTTTTTCTTTTATGAAAGGTCCTGGGAGATTGTCTCCAAGTGCGTCTTCCAAACAAATACTCAGACACTGAGCATATAGTATTAAATCATTCCATTTTTATATCGATCTCTCTCTTTCCACCTCTGTCTGTGTGTGTCAGGCTTTGGTTTCCAAGAGCTCTGCCTTTGTCTGGTTTCATCACCGGCGGCTCTTTTAACACAGCCTCATGGATTAATGGCTTCCACGCCCTTCTATTCTATTTGGAATTTTCCCAAGTTCTCCTTGGTCTCTGTGGGTTTCTGTTGGGCCCGACGTTCTCCTAGTCTGTGCAGGTCCGCGCCTCTGTGCTTTGAGCTTCATCCATATACGTCTTGGTTTTCACAGTTGGTCCGTTTGTCGGAAGGGTAAGACTCCAAAAACCGTGTCGAGCTGTCCTTCCACAGCCACATCCCCAAGCAGAGGCGCAGTTACAGGATCGGTGGCTGCCGTGGCTTGGTCCCTGGATGTCCTGTGCTGGAGGGTGGCCCCTAGTGCTGATCCTCCTATGCACTGGCAGGGCCTGATGGCAGGAAGCAAGGTCCCTGGGGCGTGGCCTCAGAGGGCATGGGGACGGGTCCTCCTCAGTTCCTGTACCCAATGTCATTTTCCAGGGTGAAGGAGACTCACTGCCCCACAAGTTGGTCTGGGAGCCATCATGCCCATGGGGACACAGCTGCTTGGGGGACCTGGAGGGTACCTGGGCTTTCCAGCAGGCTGTCCAGTCCCCTCACAGCTGGCTCCATGGCTGAAAAGCAGATGTCAGGCCTGGCTACCTGTGTACAGGTGCAAGAGGGCTCACCTGGCCCCCTCTTCAGTAGACTGCTAAGCATGCACCTGGCACTGGCTGCACCCCAGCCTCTGTGGGTCCTTCTGAATTAAGTGCCACAACCCTTGGCCACAGCGTGGTACCTATCCCTATGTATTTAAATCCTTTCAAAGCCACCTTGCTTTGCAGGGCAGTTCTCTAGACCTTGTCCCCTTTGTGTTCTCCTTCAGCACCTCCCCTCCACCTCCTGATGAGTCCTGTTCTCTGGAGCCTGAGGGTACAGGAAACTTCATGCCTGAAGCTCTGGCCTGAGCTCCTGCTGGCTTCCACTTAGGCCCAGTCTCCCCACCTCCGCTCGCTGCTGGACCTGCCATGTTGGACCTCAGGCCTTTCTCTGGAGCCAGAGCAGTGCCCAGGGAGTCCTGGTCCATGGGGTCTTCTTGTGTCACCCTGGGCAGACAGCACAGAGCCTCCAGGTGAAACCTGATGAAGTGGAGAGGGCAGGCCAGGGACGGGGAGCAGATCTTGCAAGGCCCAGCCTCCGCTTCCCACTGTGAAATCCCTGTGGCCCACAGCAATGCCTAAGTACTCTCTGGTGGCTTCGCAGAATGACCCAAGCTGTATCACCACTGACCCAGTTCCTTAGCAAATAGTTTTCTTTTATTGTGTAGTTTAATCAAGTTGTTGGTTTTTTTTTTTTTTTTTTTTTTTTTTAAGGAAAAATGTCTTGTCCTTGTAACAGTTTAAGGCCAAATTAAAAATGCCCATTTCTGCTTATTCCATCAATTTTATGATTACGTGGGAGTGTTTATACCTGGAATCTGATGTGAGGCCTATCTCATTTTTTTTTTACCTTATTTTTAAAATAGATCATCCTTAAGGCAAGAGGGTGCTGCATATTTGCAGCCCTGTAGTGGCAGGTTCTTGGGAGGCTGAAGCAGGAGTATTGCCTGAACCCAGGAGTTCAAGGCCAGCTTATGCAGATAGCGAGATCCCATCTTAAAAGAAAAAGAAAAAAAAATCATCTTTTTTGTCCTTTGAGATGATATACTTGCCATTTCTTTTCAAATGATTCCAAGTTCTTCTTCCTCCTCCTCCTCCTCCTCCTCCTCCTCCTCCTCTTCCTCTTCCTCTTCCTCTTCCTCTTCCTCTTCCTCTTCCTCTTCCTCTTCCTCTTCTTCTTCTTGTTCTTCTGTCTTTAGGACAGGGCCTACAGGATCTATAGGGTCTCACTACATAGATCAGACTCATAGTGATTCTCCTGTTTTTAGCCTCCCAAGTGCTGGGATTACAGTTGCACACCACA